>VZTI01005594.1:465131-536776 GCA_013397865.1 Struthidea cinerea | reverse complement strand
TGGGGTTGGGATGGAGTTTGGGGGTGAGAAGAGAGCGATGGCTGGCGGAAGCGGTTGGGTGGTGTGGGGGGAATGATTTAGTTTGATGGGAAATGAGACTTGGATGCAGAGGCACTGTTACAGGCTGCCCAGAGAAGCTGTGGCTGCCCCATCCCTGGAAGTGTCCAAGGCCAGGTTGGACGGGGCTTGGAGCAGCCTGGTGTAGCGGAAGGTGTCCCTGCACATGGCAGGGTGATGAGAACGAGATGGGCTTTAAGGTTCCTCCCAACCCAGACCAGTCCGTGATTCTCTGAAATGGTGTGCAGGAATGAGGAACAGCATTACACAGAGCTGACACTGCCTTCGTTGTGGTGATGTCCTGCTCCATTATTTGGTTAATTACATACATCCTCTTGGTTTTAAGGAGAAAAGGGATGAGACACTACTGTGTTCTCAAATGTACTATTTTAAACCAGGACTGCTATTTGAGTCAGTCCAGGGTGTAGTTAAATCATAACCACGGGTGAGTCTGTAACGCTCTGCTGTTACTTGTTGCTAACCAAACATCCTGCAGGCAGAAATACTGGCATTTCTGATAACGTGATGGCAGAACAGTGGGTTGAGGTGTGAGGCAGCTGTGATGTAGCTAAATTTATCAGCTGTGATGATGATACAAATTTCTTGTAAAAATCGATGCGTGCAGTCAGGGTAAATATCCCCTAAACATGAAGAGGTGCTACTTGTGCCCCCACACCAAGAATCAAATGGCATTGCTGTCAGGTGAGATGTAACTTCAGTGTACTTAATTAAAAATACTGGGGTTCTTTTTGGAATCGAACTGTCTTTTCACCAGCACCTGAATTTTTTTTTTTTTTTCTGAAAAGGCAAAGCCCAAAATGTTCAACTCTGAATGCCCAAGGCAAAACCTTTTTGTTGTTTAGACACTAAAACACAATGTGTTCATTGCTATAGATCTTAAGTATCACACTTAGTACTCTGCACAAATGCAGAGGTTCTGTTGGCACAGGATTTCTGGAAAAGTGACCTTAAATACTGATTTCAGATTTTAATATAAAGCATTTCAGTTTGCAGTTGTGATGAAAATTTTAAAAAACCCAACCCTTAAAAATGAAGAACCATTAAGAACACATACTTAATATCCACACATCCATATCTGGACTTCAAAGAAGACTGGCACAACTGATACAGGAAGTGCTATTCAGCAGCCTGGAGTGTTTTAAGAGTGATTTATAGCCAAAATTGTATGCTTTCCCTGTGTATGGGGAGTGTCTGTACCACAGGTAGGCCTGTGTTTGGAGCTTGGACTGTGTTGGATCAGTTCAGGTGGAGCTATTTATCATTACTTTGCATTTACCAAGGGGCAGAGAACTCATGTGCAGGGCAGGTGGAAAGGTGTTTGACAGTGTTCTAGGTTATTTCAACTGTTCTAACTTTTCTCTTGTGGTTTTTCTAATCTTGCCTCTTAATAGAGTCTGCCCTGAGAACAAGGACTTGAACTTAACTAGAGTTTGGATCTTTATTTTCACCCTTTTGGGGTACCTGCCCTCTGCTTACGGTAGTTTTTGGGTCATTTTTCAGAGTTTTGGTATTAAGCACGTGCTTATTTTATACAAGTAGGGGTTGAATTTTGAGTACCGACTAGGTAACTTTTTTCCCCATCTATTGAAAAATTGTTAATGCTGCTACTTAACAACACAGAAGGCACGGGCAGATTTAGCTACGTGCAGAGCCTGCTCATTACAGCCCTTGGTGCTTGCAGAGGAGGTGTGTTCCAAAAATAAATGCCTTGCATTGCTGGTTTTATTTTTTTGCGAGAATGTCAGGTTGTTGAAGGGTTTTTGGATGATGCGTTCTGCCCTTCTGGTCAGGTGAAGCTGGAGGTTTGCCATGGAGGAGCCAGAACCTTACACAGCAAGGAAAAATGGGCAGAGTGTAGGTTTGGTAGAGCTGTGTGGTGTTTTCCTGGGTGCTGAGAGGCAGAGGCATAGTGGGAAAGAGGGGTTGTATGTGGAATTTTGTAAGAAGTTGCAGGTAATGTCCCTACTTAAAAGGAATATTAGAATTCAAAATTTAAAAAAATAAACCCTAGATTTTATATTATTATGTAAATTCTCGGGGTTAGTTAGAAAAAATACTGTTTTCTGATTGAAAACATCCATTTGATGTTGTGATGGTGTCATCTGTAGTTCCTGTGATGGATCTGTCAATCCAGAACATAAGTTTGTTATCAGTTCCGCTGAAGGAGAACACAGACTCATGGAAAGACCCCCTAAGCAAGGCTGGGAGGTGCTGAGACAGCTTATGCTCTGTGTGAAACCAATTTCCTCCAGTTATCCAGCTGGAGAGGGCTGGCAAGAAGACAATGGAGCTCAAAAAATAAATGTGATTAGGTTAATTTAAAGGAAACTGATTTAGATTTCCCTGCTGTGGCCATGAATTACCCTGCAGCCCAGTCGTGCAGATCAGCTGTTTTACACAGTCACTTTACACTCACAGGGAGCGTTTTCTGGTGTGCAAATCAAACCTTGAATCCACAGTCCCTAAGGCACAAGGTGAGAGATCATCTCTGTCTCACATATTTTATTAATATGAAGAACTGTGTGAGATTTTAGACAAGTCTTTTCCCTGAGTCTTAGTAGGAATTGTACAACAGTCCTGGGGCCGTGTTTGCACAAGCAAACAGGTACCAAGGCATGGGTGGAAGTTGTAAATAATATCTACCCCTCTAGACGAGTTACACTTGCAGAGATTTCTGGTGTGCAGACAAGGCTTGTGTGAGCCAGGCAAGCTGTATGTTGTACTGAATTCCTTCACTTTTGCCCTGGTTAAAAACATTATTGTCCTGGGGTTTAGCATGGTTTAATTGCTGGCTGCTCCTTAGAGTAATTTTATTTCTTTGCCAAAGACTTGTATGACTTTGAAGGCTGTTCAGCTGGCTGCTGAAATCTTAGCTGAAACAATGCATTTTCATCAGTTTAAACTGGTCCAGTTTAGTGAGTTGAAGGATTTTGAATCATTCATTGTTTCAGAAATCCCCTTGTAAAGAAAAGAAACACATCTGCTACAATTCTTTATTCACAGCTCATAACTAATCCGAGGTAGCCTTAACCAGGCATTTGTCTTTTCTGTGGAACTAACTCTGCCCCCATGAGCTTTCTGTTCCCTCTCAACCACTTTCATTTACAGTTAGGATTATTTGGCATGTTTTTCAAATGTAGCAAAGAGATTTTCAGCTAAGGCTGATTTGGCTGTGGGCTATGTAAAGCAAAACCGTCATATTTTCTGAGGTCTTGGCTGTCCCCACTGTAAGAAGAGCTTTGGTGTTCTGGTAATGGCAACCACAGTGTGTTATGGTGCTTGGGGCCTCTCATTGCTATTGTTATAAACACAAGTGTTGTGCCAAGGTCTGCCATACTTGTACATAGAGTGGATTTCTACATGTTTTTTAGATTGATAGATACTGAAGAGAGAGTATTTACTAGAGTATGTAGTGACAGGAAAAGTGGGAATGGCTTCAAACTGAAAAAAAAGTAGGTTTAGATAGATATTAGAGAGAAATTCGTGGCTGTGAGGGTGGTGAGGCCCTGGCGCAAGGTGCCCAGAGAAGCTGTGGCTGCCCCATCCCTGGAAGTGTCCAAGGCCATGTTGGACAGGGCTTTGAGCAACCTGGGACAGTGGAAGGTGTCCCTGCCCATGGCAGGGGATTGGAGCAAGATGATCTTTAAGATCCTTTCTAACCCAAGTCATTCTGTGACTGTTCTATGATTCTATGTGTTTTGTTGAAGACTGGCGATGTTCTGTTTCTGTTCTAGTCCATGAAGGCAGCCCACTGGGGGAACTTCATCGCTGTGTCCGAGATGGTGTCAAAATCAATGTTCACATCCGCACTTTCAAAGGGCTTCGTGGAGTCTGCACAGGGTTTTTGGTTGCATTTGACAAATTCTGGAATATGGTAATTATTGTTTCGGGCCTTGATTTGTAACTGTTACATTGAAAACTTGAAATTTGCAACAGGTTTAAGCAAATTACATATGGGGGAGGTTAATGTGGTTTTGTGGTTCGCAAACTAATTTGCTCTGGCGCTGAGTGCTGGGTTTGAAATGTAAGTAGTGCTTGGTGTTGGACTGGTACATCTGGGAGGTGCCCAACCATCTTAGAGAAGTTTTAGGTGAGAGAGAAGCTTTGAACAGTTTGCAACATCTTCAGAGGTTTTGTATAAGAACGCAGGAAGGTGGAATATGAGGAATATCAGAAGCTTCCAAAGCTTTCTCTGCAAAACCCAATCTTTCTGTAGTGGTAGGTGCTTCTCTGTTTTCTTTCACTAATGTCACTGAGCTATCAGTGACAAAAGCTTTTCCCTGTGTTCTACCTTGTGAAGATCTTAAAGACAGTAGATGGAAAAGCAGCTATTAAATATTTGTGAGCCTGGAGGTGTGAAAAGTTTGGAAATGGGGAGGGAGGAAGGATTTTGCAGGCAAGGATCACAGAGATTTTGCAAGTAATGCAGAATGAACTTTTCTGCTGCTTTTATACCTCAGTACAATTTAGATGATTAACAAACCAGCTCCAAAGCACAGCTTGTTCCTGGGATGGATTTTCTCTCAGAACATAATTTCACAATGCTTTGATACAAAGCTGGTCCAAAGCTGCTTCATGTTTTATTTTAAGTTCGATCTTTCTGTTTCTTTTATCTTTTTCTAGGCCCTGACAGATGTGGATGAGACTTATAGGAAACCAGTAATGGGCAAAGCCTTCTATGCAGAACCTCAGCTCTCACTGACCCGAGTAGGTGACATCTCCTGTTTCCTTTCTTATTAGGATCTCCTTTTTTCAAAGTAGTGAAAGGGGAGCATTGATTGGGAAGCCACGTTTACATCTGAAATATTTTACCTCCTTTTATTACAGCAGACTCTAAAATAACTTGAACTGAACTTTCTGACCTTTCTGAAAGAATTTTAGTGATTCAGTGTTACTAAAGCTCCACTTTAGAATCAGATCAGAGTTGCTGCCACTGCTTAATGTAACGTACTGAGCTTCTAGAAGCTCACTCTGTGGGTTTTGATGTATTTGTTCTGTGTGTTTTTTGCACCTGTGACTGATCAGGTCCACATTTGTCCTGCCAGGGGATGTGGCAGAGCATCCCTGTGGTACTGATGTTCCTAATGGCAAAGCCTGTGTCTGCAGCCAGAGAAACAACACAGCTCTTTGGTCACTTGAGCTTCCAGTCTGGGTACTGTGAAGCCCAAGATCTCCAAAGCTCTCCACTCTCTAGGATCCAGCTGCAAATAAAGTTGTTTACCACGTTGACAACTGAAGAGATGATAGATGAACTTATGAACAATGAAGGGAAAAAAATGTGACAGGGCTGTGCCCGTTGAATGGCAACAGCTCTGGGCCTTTTGAACATCAGAGGAGCATCACAAAAACATTTAAACTGTTTCATTGTGAGGAGTTTGCTTTCAAATTCCTGCCATTTAAATCTGTTTTCTGATAGATCCCACCCTTCCTTTTTTTAAAGATTCGTTAAAAATTATCAAGTTGTCTTTGTTCCTTTAGCTCACTCTCACAGGGTTTGGCTTTCCATCCTGTTGCTGGGAACAGGGAGGCTAACCAAAAATCGCATTTGTCATTATTTCATAAAAGCTTGTCTGCTGCCAGAGTAAAAGCAATTTCTTTTCCAGTTTCAGCACCATGTATTCTTAGATTAATGAGTTCATACAGTGCTTTGGGTCTGCTGCTGTAGCTTTTATTATTTTTCTGTTGTTTGTGGTGTGCTCACCTCCCAGAATACCCACACGTCATCTTTTAGTTTGTTTTGGGGAACACAAAAGATCCCTCAGTTTTTCAGTGTGCACCGTTTGGAGGCCCCTTATCTTAGGGATTCATGACACAAGGATGGAAATCTCTCTAAAACTGTCTGACAACATTAAAAGAACATGGGAAAAAGTGAGCTGTAGGAGCAACTTGGTATCTCTGTTGCTCCTGACCAAAGTTAAAGGCTACCACATAGCACTGTTGCTCCCCAAATTAAATTCCTTTGTGCTCATGTTAAGAGTCATGACCATGCAAGAGAACTGTTCACCTTCTGTCACTGTTTGACTTTGGTAAGAAAACTTGGTCTTTATTGCCGGTGGAGATTTGTCACTATGTCTTGTGAGCTCTGATTTGGGATTGTACGTGAAAATACAGTGTAGAAGTGTGGATCAAGTGGCCTCTCTTGTTTTACAAGTGTGGTCATAGATACAAATGTCCTTTTACAGCTGTTTGACAGACTCAAGCTGCAGGAATCCTCGAAGAAAAAGGGAGCTGACTCAAAGACTGTCTCAGAGGAGCTGGCCCTGACAAATGACTCTCAGACGCTGAGTTTGAAAGTTGGATCAGGACGAGGGAGAGCAGAAGAGGAGCGTGAGAGGCAGAAACACTTGGGCAGAGCTGGAGAAAAGAAGACCCCAGGTGACAGAAGTGAAGCTGATGTGGGCAGCAGGACTGCCCACACAGAGGGGGCCAGTGCTGGTGGGGCCCAAGCGAGGAGCCAGTCCCGGAGGAGAAGGCGGCCCAAGGTGGATTATCAGCAGGTGTTCACACGCCACATAAACCAGATCTTTATTCGAGGAGAGAATGTCTTGCTTGTCCATTTAGCACATTGACTTGGCTGAGCCTTTGTCAGCATATTTATTTGATAGCATGACTTGCTGCTGCAGCTCCCATTGCTATTTAGAGTTGTCATTGAGTAGGATGGTACCATGGCTGTTTTCCCATTGCCACAACAAGGTAGGGGAAAGAATTGTAACTTGAGCATCCTGGGCTTGATGCCAAAGCAGCCTCCTTAGATCCCTGTTGGGGGTCTCAGGAGAAGGTCAGCAATGCAGTTGTTTCTGTGATATGAGGGAGTTAAGAAACAGATCCCACTGTTTCTTAGAAAGAAGCTAAATGGAGAGGGTTGGAAGAGAATTTTGGTGTACTCTGTTACAGGAGCTACTTGAGGCACACATTTAGGGATAGGATCTGCACCTGCAATAAATCAGAAATGCTCTTTTGCACATTCTGAGTAATATCAAGAGGAAATTGCTAAGGAAACCAACAGTTTATCTGCTGCTGTTCCATGGATGTCCTATTTTCCAGACATAATTCTGACGGTCATTTTGAAATAGTTTATAAAACATAGGAGTCACATCTTCCTGATGGCTACTGGCCTCTTTGCCATAGTTAGCTCTGTAATGCTCCATGTGATAGGAAACCTCTTAATTGTAAACTGCTCTTTTAATGTGAGTGATGGCAGGACTGTAACTTCTTTCCAGTATCAAAGCTTAGGCTCTCTTTGTAATGCTGTACTTTGGTCCTGTGTCACCAGCAAGCAGATGATGTAGCTGATCCAGAGACCTCCCTATTTGGAGTTTACCTGTGAATGCTGTGGCTGCAGATGGAAACCTATCCTTTTATATTTCACCCATTTGCTACTTAGTGTAACAATGAAGCTGGCAAAGATTGTTTTTTTCCTCAGGTGTGTTTGTGCTGAGCACACCTGTCTTGTATTTAAATGCCGTTAAGGCTCCCTCTGTTGAAACCAGAGCTGCTGTGTCTCCAGCAGTTCTTATGGAGCAGGAATCTTCATGGGTCTTTCCTGTCCATGCGAGGGATGCATCATCTAACTCCAGTTGAGCTTTGAAGAGTGCCTGAAAAGGTTTTGAAATACGGAAGTCAGACTCAACTCATCAGTGTTTCATTTTAGCAAGGCTGTTAAATTATTGCAGATCAGGCCAGGGTTCTGCAGGTATAAACTGCTTTCCAAAAAACCCATGTGCAGAAGTTTGAGGGTAAATGAAGCTGTTCCATTATGTAGTCTCTTCCCTTTGTTGTCAAAGGAGATTTCATGCTGCTATTCTGTATTCATCTCAACTGCCTTGTGCTTGGCAGCAGCTCTGTGTGTTTAAGCTGAAGTTAGGAAATTGCTTCATAGTGGGACTTACATTGCATATAGATGTCCTGAGTTCTGAAATTGAGTGGCTGTGCTGTGGGTGACATGGATTTCTGTTGCTGCAGATGCAGCATTCTGCTTGCTTGGTCGTTAGGGGTACGTCTGGTGTTTGGGCGAATCACAGAAATCATTTAGCAGGCATTCTGGACGCACAAAGCAGCTGTTTGCCTCTGGAGGAGCCTGAAACTTATGTCAACATTTCACATGACATGGGGCTTGATGAGCTCAGCCACTGAGCTCAAAGCCAAGTTCAGCCTGGAACAGAATAAAAAGTACTGTTGAGGCAAAATAGTTTCATCAAGGGTAAAAAAGAAAAGAAAAAAATTAAATACTCTCTACAGCTTCTTATGAAACACTGCTTTACTGCTGTAATCGCATCCCTCTGTGAACTGAGACTAGGCACTGAAAAGACTCTTCTCATGGAGATTCTTGTTTCCCCTCCCTTCTTTACTGTTCGTGTTTGTGTTCATGGGCTCTGCAGTTTCTCCCCTTTTTTTCTTTTTTTTTTCCCCTTTCTCCTCTCATTACTTTGTCTCCTCAGGACATTCTAAACTCTGGTTTAAAAAGACTGTTCTTGTTGCCCTGGCTTTCTGCACCCTCTCCTGGTTGGCTTTCTATGTACTAACCAGCACCCTCACAAATTACTAGAAACATGTGAAGCTAGAAACAAGGTGTTTATCTCTGGTCCCGACTTCCCAGCAGCTTTTATTGCAAGTGAATATTTTCTTCCTTATGTTTTGTTTGTGGGGATTTTCCCCTCTGTTTTCTGGCGGCTTTGTTTTTATTTCAGCTGCTTGGGATGACTCCTCTCTGCCTTTTCCATTAGTACCGAAGGCCACTGGTTTTGAGCTCTCCTCTTTCCTTCATACTTGACCAAAGGGTGTCAGATTGCCCTCAGGCTGACACACAATGATATCTCATTGAATTCTTGCTTTTCTTCACCTCATATTCTTAATTCTGTTCATCTGCCTAGTTTATGTTGCCTTGTGCATTAACTAAGATACAACTACTGTGAATATTGTTGTGGCTGTGCTGCCCTTCCTTGTCGACTGACACTTCCCCAAGTGCTCAGTTGCTGCTGGAAGTCTCAGTGTTTCCCTTCATAGGAGGTTTTTCCCTTAAACCTTACAGGTGTTTGTTGCTTCACATCTAGGAGTTTCTTTGTTTACATTTTACAAAAAATGCTGGTGCTTAGACTTGAGTTGGTGCCTTGATTTTTATATCATCCCTGACCTGTTCTTCCAGAATCATCACCTTGGTGAGCAAACCTGGTTAAGGATTATAGTTTATCTACTTTTTTTGCACTACCTCATTATTAAAATGTTCCTCCTCTCATCTGTGAAGTTGGTTAAACTTCTCTCTTCCTATTTAGATTTAAGGAATTACTTGTTGGTTCTTCATTTGTTTCCTACTTTCCTGTCCACCTTTCTCATTATTTCCAAGCTGCTTCCTGAATACTGCTGCTTCCTCTTCTACAACTTCAGATCTGCCAAATGTCTTCCTTTTCCCACTTTTTCTGGCATTGTATCTTTTAAAAATGCATTATTAAAATGCTATCTTATGTGTTTTGTCTCTTTCAAGCATCATGATTATGATGAAGCAAGTGATCCTATAGGTGTGTTGTCACTTGCATGTTCAATACTTCAGATAATGTTGCTCTTTAAATAAAATTGAATGTCATGGTCTGAAAGGAATTCTTCTACCTCACTGTAATGTTCTCCTAGATCTGTTAAAAAAGAAAAAAAAGAAAAAGAAAACAACCTTTGGAAACAAATGAGTTTTGGTTTGGTTTTGTTTTGTTTTTTAATTGTTTCTGGTTGTTTCTTTCTATTGTTTTCCTGTTCCAAACTCAACATAAAATTTTTGTTCAAAAAGTTTTTTGCTCCGAGCCCTTCCTCTCTTGCTGCAGTGATGCTGTGAGCACAGACACCCCAAAGTCTTTGTGCTAAAGAATGAAAAGTAAGAAGCAGAGAGCAGGGTGAGAGTGAAAAGCTTTGGGCAGATGTGAAGAAGTCCCTGGAAACGATCAACAGGTTGCCACCTGTCCTGTATTTCTAGGACTTTGCTCAGCCTGATGCTCAGCAGTGGTTCTTAAAGTGTGTTTGGGGTGAGGTACCCAGTTACTACAGGGAGCAGTTTTCTGCAATAACTTCGAAGAAACATTGGGATAGTTTGAGAAAGTTTTAAAATAATTTCTCATTTCTGGGATTAGTTCTTAGGAAATGTTTCTACACACGTGCTTCATTTTTAGCAAACATTTCTTAGGCTGTGGTAGTAGAAAACGTAAGGCCAAAGGGGAAAAAAGGAGCTTGTAAAAAAATGTGGGTTTAGTTCCTTCTCTCAACTGACTTGTCCAGCTTATTAGTTGCCTGGAAGGTTTTTTTCTGACCTAGAGTGAGGTGCTTAGCATGTCCTCCCCCAGGTGATCACTGAATTAATCAGTGAGTGCTGTTTCCCATCTGCTTCTTATCCTTCAGTGTTTGGATTCTTTGTTTCTTTTGCAGCGTTCCCTCAGCAGGGCAGTGTCTGAGCAGGAACAGGCCTGACTGCCCTCTGGTTTTTACCCCTCCATAAGGAATGTTACCCCATCCAGTTTTGAATCCAGAGAGCCTTTGGCTATTCTTGATTTTCATACCGTTCCCTTTAGGTTTTTGGAATTATTTGGTCAGAAGAATTATTTATCTTGGATAATACTGCTTTTTGGAGTAAACTGATTTTTTTGAAACTTGAAAAATAATTTTGTTATTTATTTTCCTTCACAAAGTGCTAGGTTTTCCTAGTTTGCTGTTGCAGTCGCCCACTTGCACCTGTGAATCACTGGGTGAAGAAGTGTGCAGGATAAAAAGAGGCAGAGAAAAAAAGATGTCTAATTCTTACTGAACTTGACATTCTGTCCAACCTGCTGCCCACACTCACCCTTTCTGTTTCTTACTGGCACTGATCTAAATGAGACAGGTGGAAACGATTTCATCCAGAATCTTGAAGGAAAATGGAGCAGGGACAGCAGACTGAAAACACTGAGTTTATGAAGATGTTTATCTCCAGGTAAACTTCCTGTCTTTGATTAAACAGATCAGAGTTAACACCACCAACTTAACATTGCAAGCTCTGCCACTGGATAAAATTGCACGGCAGAGTTCTGCACCTTTTCAGAGGAGATGCAGTGATTCCCTCAGCCAGGCCAGCTCTTGCCTGAGAAGCTGCTCAGGTACATGCCAGTGTCTGCCTCAGAGCATAACTGCAAATACTGCCAATTAATATGAGGATGTTTTCTCTCCTGCCTGCACTGCCAAGTGTAAAATAGAAATGCTGAGGTCTGCAGCATCTGCAGCCCAGAACTACTTCAGTTCATGCTTTCGCTTCTTGACCTTGGCTTAAAAAGTTTCAAGTTTGTACTCATAGGAATCCTAAGACAGTCTGTTAGAACATTAGGAAAGGCTGCTGCTGACTAGAAATAGTATTGGAAAAGTAAGTTTTTACAGAATTTGTGGAATTCTGATAGTAATTAAAGTATTGCAAATCTAGAAAGGCTGAGAGAGTTGGGATTGTTCAGCCTGGAGAAGAGAAGCTTTGGGGTGACCTAATTGCAGCCTTCGAGTACCTGAAGGGAGCTTACAGGAAAGACGGAGAGAGACTATTTACAAGGGCTTGGAGTGACAAGGACAAGGGGGAATGGCTTCACACTGACAGAGAGTAGGGTTAAGTGGGATATTAGGCAAAGGAAAACGAGAGGAGAGGAATTACTCAGGTGGTGATAACTCCTTGACATGGGAAGGGGATTTCTAACCTGTGCCCTTGGGCACCACGCAGCCAGCACTGGGCAGTTGAGCTCTGTAGATGAAGGGGAGGATGCAGAGCCAGCTCTTGAGTGCAGCCTCCCTTAATGCTGCGAGGCTTTCACAGCTCCTGAACTGCCCCTGGAATCTCTGCCAGGCTCCACCCGTAATGACTGACACATTTGATCCTGCCTCTAACATATTGCAGAGGAAAGCCAGTGGGAGAAGAAGGAACTAAGCAAATTTGCCTTTTTGAGGTGGGGATGGGGGAGGCTTGGTTTTCCTTGTTGGCTTCCTGGGGGTGCAGGAGAAAGGACTACTTTACTGGGGAAATAGCAGAGATGCTTGTCTCATGATGTTTACAAGTCCTTTCAGATGTCACTGTTAAGTGCTCTTGCTCTTAGCTGGTGGAAGTGAAGGCCTGTCAGGGAAGGAAAATGCCTTCTGATGTTCCCAGGTTACTATCTTATTAGCTTCTAGCTTTCTGGTGTACACTTGGATGACTTTGTTGAAAAAAAATTAGTACACCTGAGACTTTCAGTCAGTCTTGTATTCATTTAGAATGAAAAGTAGTTTGATCAGTTTGTGCGAAAACATATCCATCCTTTTTTCCTCTCTAAAGATCAGTGCTCCCCCTCAGGAACAAAAGGAAAGCTGCTCCTAAAGCGATTGCTTCTGATTTCCGCTGCTTCAGAGCAAAGTGCAGCTGTGTCAAGGTGTCTTCAGCTGAGACATTATTCTGAGAGGACAAGATGAGAGAATTGTTTGGTCTCCCTAAAACTAAAGTGGGCATTACAAGGGGAGCAGATGGGTTGACGTCTTTTCAAGTGGTGCACACACCCACTCTAGTTGCATGGATTGGGTCTTGTTAACCAATCTGTCACCTGTAAAACTTCCTTAGGGAGCCACAGAGGAGCAGCATGAGCCACCAGACTGACTTGGGGTTGGAAGTCAGGGGCTGACAAATTCCGCTCTCTTTGCTGCCTCTTGCTCACTGAACGGCCTTGGCCAAGTCGCTTCCATCCCTCTCCCTGACGCTCCACAGCTGTAATACATCCAAGAGCACTCCTTGCCTGTCTTGCAAGGATCTGGGGAAGTGGTAAATGCTATACAAGTGCCAAGCGTTGTTACTAAAACTCTCTCTGTCAGGTAATTGCAGATACATCAACCCTCTGCCCTCTCCAGGCTTGTGACTGTTAGTTAACCTCACCTTGTCACACAAAAACCGTGTGGGGAATGAGGTACAAAAACACTCTTCAGTCTTGACATCACTGATGTCTTCAAGGTCACATTTGGTGACTTCAGTATCTGTTTCACAGCTGCAGTTTCATGTTTGGATCAGATGGTGATACATGGGGGTGTAACTCGTTTGTAATTCCTTCTCTGTCTTCCTAAATATTTTGTTTCTTAGGAAGCTGATGCTGCTATGAACATATTGGGTAATACTGAATTTGCAATATTCTGCTTTCCAGATATAAATGTTTATATTTAAAATTGCTAGGACTGCAATGCAATAAATATATCCATGTAACAGTTTGCCTCGAAGCATGATTTTTTTTGTGCTCTACCAGTAGAGTGATGTGTATTGTGTCAGTGAAGGAGCTGGGACTGCTGTGGTTAGGACAGATGCTGGATGTGGAGACCCCCAGGTGCGAATAAAGCACTGCTATCTAGCACATAACCGGGGACAAACCAGTCATTTGTGTGTACAACATAAGAGTGTCATGATACTTGTCTTTTAGAGGTGCAGAAGGGAAGTGAAATTCATGCTGATGAATGTAACCACCATTGGCCTGATCACTCAAAGGTCTGTTATCTTAGTGTGTGGTCTTCCACCATGCCATCAGGAGATGGTTTTCCAGGAACCGGAGAGGTCCAGAGCCAGCATCCAAGCATCTGCTCCAGTGTGTGCATAGCCACGGGGCAATCTGATTTCCAGGAACCTTTCTGCTCCCAGGGTAAGTGATGCTGATACATTTGGATCAGAAATGTCTTTTTAGGGAGAAATTCTTCCCTGTGAGGGTAGTGAGGGCCTGGCACAGGGTGCCCAGAGAAGCTGTGGCTGCCCCATCCCTGGAGGTGTTCAAGGCCAGGCTGGATGGGGCGTGGAGCAAATAGGTCTCATGGAAGGTGTCCCTACCCTTGGCTAGAGGAGTAATTCTCATTGCAGCCTGGGAACTGTGGGATTAAGAGGTGCTCCTGTTCTGTGCAGGGACCCAGCTCCGGGGAACCCCATCCCAGGCAGGGGGTGGGTGGGCATAGGGGGGAAGGATGCTCGCACTCTGTGGAGGAGCCCCATTCTCTGGGAAAGGATGGTGGAGATTTTCAGGACTCTGGATTTCTCCCTATGCTCCAGAAAGGTTGTCCAAACAGTCCCCTGTGTGCTGCAGCCCTTCAGGCTTCTCTTTATTCCACTGGGCATCTCAGCCAGAGCCTCTCCCTAGGTCCAGGCAGCGCAGCCATGGAAGCGCCGGGCGGGCTCTAACCAGCAGGAATCCGTTGATGCTCCCGCCGGGAAAAATGGGAGATTCGGGCTCACTGGAGGTACCCCCAACCGTGCGGTGTGCGGGCTGCGGGGACGGCCTGGGGCCTTCCCGGTCATTTCCCCGATCCCGATCCCGATCTCGCTTTCCTCCCGCTCCCGGCCTGGGACGGCCGCGGCGCCGCCAGGGGGCAGCAGCGGGCAGGGAAACCCCGCGGCGGCCGTGAGGGGACGGCGGGGACGGCGGGAGCGTTCGGGGTAGCGGGACCCCAAACACCGCCCTGGAACCGCTCCTGGAGGGCCCGTGTGTGTCTGTGTGTGTGTCTGTGCTCCCGGATGCTTCACACGGCACAGGTGCTGCGTCTCCCCGCCGTGTGAGCAATTACGTGTTTGTACAGCATCACCTCTCCCTTCGCAACAGGCCAAAGTTTCCCCCTAAAAACAGCTGTCCTGGAGTGGTGGCATGGCTGGAGTCACTGGGACAGAGCCCTCACACAGTCACAGAATCACTGACGTGGGAAAGACCTCCAGGATCATTGAATCCAGCCTGTGATCCATCCCCACTCTGTCAACCAGACCAGAGCACTGAGTGCCAAATCCTGTCATTTCTTGACCTCCAGGGACAGTGACTCCACCACCTCCCGGCCAGGGCTGACAACAGGGGGTGATGGCAGGAACTGGCCAAAACTTAGTCCCTGTGTGTTGGCTTAGGTGCATCTCTGCAAGTTGAGTTCTGGGTTTGCACCAGAGACTGCAAAGGGAACTCTGTGATGGGCAAAACATCACTGGATTTGTCGCAGGGAATGTGCAGACATAAATCTGAAGAACTTGCAGGGAGGCAGCACTTGGTGGAGGAAACCACAGGCAGGCCAGGCAGGAGCCTGCCAGGTAACTCCTGTGGGTGCTTCGGGGTACAGGAGCAGAGGAGTCCTGTAGCTGTCCACTATGGATGAGGACACGGCTGGAGGCAACACTGGCTGTGGGAGGAGTGCAGGAGTTGGTGTTGGGTCTGCCAGAATGCATCGGGAAACAGCGACTGCTGGCAGTGCTGCCCAGGCTGCACTGGGCAGTCTGTGGGTGTCCTTACCTTGTCACATATTTACAGGCAGAAATCACAAATCATTTATATATAATGATGCAGTGAAGTAAATCCTATAAAATGCTGTTGTTTGAGAATATGGGTGCTGTGATAGAGTTGTGTGTAAATGCACCAGAACAGGCTGGAAGAAGGAAACCAGCCCCTTGCTGTCCTGCCCTTTGGGGGACGAGGCTCAGGCTTGGGACGTTTTTTCCATCAGAGCATGGTCAATGGAACAATTGTACAACGTGTTGATCAGGAAAAGGATGTGGGAGCTTAAGTGGAAAACCTGATGCTATCGTGCTAATGGCACAGAGCAGCAGGAAGGATGGCAAACAGGATACTCACCACGCTCAGAGGAAAGAGCTCGGAGCGATGCTGGGGCTGCAGGGTTGGAGTCAGCCAGGGTCTGTTCTGTGAGCTGGGACAAGCTGGACCAGAAAGCAGAACATTCCTGATCTTACGCTTCTCTGCTGGGAACAAGGGCTCCTTGCTGATTCTTTTGGGGAAAAGTGAGCAATTGTTAGGAAACACCCCATAGTTGGTGGAAAAACTAACTGGAGAAAAACATAGTTTCCTTGGAGGCTTGGAAATGAGAGCAGTGGGAAGCTGAGAAAAGGGGTGGGGCAGGACCCCATACCCATGGCAGGACCTCCTTGTATCCAGAGTGTAAATCTGAGAGCAAGGAAATGGCTTTTAGTTGTCTTCCTTTGGAGAAGTGCCTCACAGGGAAGGGATCCCATATGGAATAAGGAGTAGTTAGTGTACGTGGGACTGTTACTGACCATGAGGCAGGAAAGGGTGTTCAGGTGAGGAGCACTGGTTGTGTTTGCGTCTGAAATTGCCTGTGTTTGTAGTGTTTTGTAAACCCAGGTGTTCAAAAAGTAAATATCTCAACTGGGCAGAATAGGCTGGTCCAAAGGCAGGTGTGTCACCCCAGGTGGGCTCCTGGTCGCCTTCCCACGTTGTGAGGGCTGGCAGGTGATGTGGCAACGTTGAAGTGAAACTGGGTGGTGGAGTCAGGGTGAACCGAAACAGATCGTTGATGTAACTTGCCCTAAAATCAGCCCAGAGGTGCGACTTGGAATCAGCTCCAGACCCCTCCAGTTTGCCTTTGGAGCTGGATATTCCGAAGTGTGTTCCTGGTATTGCAGTAACATTTGTGTGTGTGTGTGTAGGCTCATTTACAGATGCTTCGCATCTGGGTTTGCCCACCCTCCTCATGTGCTGACAGTTTTATACTGATAAGATAGTGGCTATTAATTAGTTTATTTTAAAAGCAGCCATGTGCTTGTCATTCCTCGTTGGGTCAAAATGCTCTGAAGTCACCCATTCCTCAGCTTGGTGTTTTAATTAAAAACACAGACCCTTAAAAGAGGGTGGTTCTGTCTCCAGCTATTGCACTCATGGCAAGCCTTAGTGCAGCAGAGTGTGAATCACTCGCCGAGAGCATCCTCCACCCTGGCCTCACATCTATTACCAAGTGTAAACTAATGAACAAAGAGCTGGTGTTTGTCACAATATCCAGTGTAAGGGCTTTCCAAAACTGCTGTAGGCTGACATGGAGAGATTACAAAAGGCTGCAGCCCCTGACCTCAATAAAGACTTCAAAGGAAACTCCTGAAAAGTTTTTGCTGCCGAAAAAGGATATTCTTCTGGTAATGTAGCAGTTTAATAGCTAAAATTACGCCAAAGCTTCTGCTAACTGGGTGAAACAACGTCTTTGTGTCACATATAAATGCTGTTCTGTAATGTCTTTTTTTGGTCCTTTTAAAATAAAGGACCGGAGGCTTACCAAGATGAGGATACCAGCATACTCAGGCAGCCACCTGCAGAGACCCAGCTGGGTAGGGTGTGAGGGCAGGGTGTGAGGGCAGGGGCGGGGAGCAAGAGCCACACAGGCATCAGTCCCTATGATGGGCTGGGATGCTGAAATCCCAGCTCCTAAGCAGAGGGAGGACAAGAGCATGTAATGACAGGGCAAGAGGGGAATGGCTCCACGCTGAAACGGAGTGAGTTGAGGTTATTAGAGAGAAATTCTTGGCTGTGAGGGAGTTGAAGCCTTGGCACAGGTTGTCCAGAGAAGTTGTGGCTGCCCCATCCCTGGAAGTGTTTAAGGCCAGACTGGAAGGGACTGTGAGCAACCTGGTCTAGTGGAAAGTGCGTTGGTTGGCAGAAGGGTTGGAATTAGATGATATTTAAGGCCCCTTCCAACCCAAACGATTCCATGATCCTGTAACTCTATGAAGACCCTGCCTCAAAGAAAATACTGGGAAAATGAGCAACTGCTAAGGCACCCACATTTGCTGTGAGTCTGGCCCTGGAACAGGAGCGAAGAAACCTGTCCAGGGGCCCCGGGGGAGCCCGGGGAGGAGGTGACAATGCTATCCGATCCATAGGACTGCTCCAGGGAAGAGGCTGCGGAGCTGACAGTGGCTGTGCTGGAGGTCTGGCCGTTTCCCTCTCTCCAGCTCTGGGTGCTCTGGCGTGGAGCTGCCGGTGCCCATCCGGGTTGTGCTCCATCGCACACCAGGTCGTTCCCTTTGCCCCCAGCACTGTTTGGCTCTTGTCAGGCTGTGAGTGCTGTAGGCAGAGACAGACCCACTCTCTGCCTGTGCGCTGGACCGTGCTCCGCTGGACGTCATTCCCGAGGCTGGGAACCGCTGCTGCAGAGATGCTGGATGCTGGTGAGAGGGGAGACCAGGGCAGCTCATCCAGCTGGTGCAGTTTGTGCCTAATTAAGTTGGAAACTGTCATCCTGTCTCTCCTCCTGCCTGCAGCCAGCCCAAGGCCTTGGCCAGGGGCCATGGGCAGCTGACCCTCATCGCCACGGCTGCCCGGTGGTGCAGGGCAGGAAGCTCCCATAATTTTTCCAACTCTTTTTTGTTTGCAGATATTTGAGGTTTCCCATGAGCTGCAAGCCCCAGCACAGGGAACGGAAGGTGACGAGCACCTGGTGCGGTTCTCCCACATCCCAAAGGCAATGTCCATGGGACAAAGCTCAGGTGCGACTGCCGGCAGTCAGCAACTCCCTTTGTCTGCCTAGTGCCAATACGGACCTGGAGTCCAGGAGAAGGAAAGTGACACTGTGACAGTTCTGTGTACATGAGAGAAAGATGGAAAATGGCCCAGGCACCAGGTAGGGAAATTTATGCACATCAGGCTGGGCTGGAAAACCACTTGGAGGCCAGTTCAGAAAGCTCAAGGTGGGAGCAGACACTTCCTCATCTCCTTTACACACCTCAGGGGGACTTAGGAGGATGTGCTCTCCTGTCCGGAAGGTGGAGGGACAAAGGGCAAACAGAGGCAGGTGGAGAGACAACTGAAAGAACCAAATTTCCTGGCTTTTAGGAATTTAACCCTTAGTGTTCTTCAATCCTGGATTTTGTTTGCAAATCAAAAATGGGGAAAGATTTTGGTAGCCTTATAGTATCACCAACAGTTTGTTAAAAGACTAATTGCCAAGTAGCTTATGCATGTGGGACCATTAGTAATTCTGTAGCTATGCAAATTAAAACAGTGATGTATGATTTATAGCTTTAATAATGTTCTGAAGGCTCTTAAATTTTAATCACTTGCAACATCCTTTTTAATATTCAATTACTTTATTAACTAATTAGGTCACTTGCTGAAAAAGCACATAAGGCTGGTGCTATTTTAATATCAGCTGAACATCACAAAATACCTTTGAAATGGTGTAAATGGTTTATTTATTTTAAATAGATCATTAAGATGCTGTAATTAATAAATCAATTACAGAAAAAAAAGACAAGAAATTGATAGATGCCAAATCACAATAGTAGTGGCTTCTCTGCTTACTTTATAAATGTTCACAGAGATGCTGAACTTGGTGAACATTGCCACTGAAGCATCTTCCTGGATAATTCGTATTCAGCTGAAGGGATAAGGTTTGAGATAGGCTCAGTTCATTATAGATGCTTTTTGTATGGATTTAGCCTTCTGATTGATAAAAGCTCCACAAATGACCTTGAAAAGTGAAAGTACTTAAAAGGACAGCCCTCCTTTGCCTCGTGCTCTTTTGTCTGCCTCAAAAAAGATAAAACTGTGGCATCTGAGAGTGCTGCTGATGCTGGGCTGGAAGGGAGAGCTCCAGGGAGGGCAGGTGGGCGGCTCTCACTGACCAACCTGCTCCCCTCACCGTGGGCAGCACTTGCTGCTGCCCAGGGGCTGTGGCAGCACAGCAGCAAAGCAAGGAGAGAAAATTCCAGCCCTGCAGAAGCCAGGAAGATGCTCAGCTGTAGCGCGGAGGTTTACACCTCCCCTTTAGACCAAGCCTTGAAGTAAACCTTCAAGTCTCAGAAGTTAAATTTGTCACCAGTGTGGCTGCAACTCTGAAAGAGACTCTGAATAACCTTCTGTCTTAAAACTAAGGGTAAGACAAATACTATTCTAGAAATTAAGTCAATCTTACTAACAGATTTTGGTTTAAATTATATTGATGTGATGATACAAAGTGCAAGTTTTCTCTCTTGCTGCTAGAGATGTGCAGTAATTACAGAGCACTCATCTTCCCATTTTAACTTCTCTTGCTTCCATTTTCTTGTAACAAAAAGCTGTAAATCCAGGGGCAAAAATATTTGTGTTACAATTTCTGCTAAATCCAAGCCTGCCCTTTACAACTGAGCTGCAAAGAAAACTACTCCAAATCTCAATTTATAGAGCTTCCTGGGAACTGAAACATACATGGTGTAAGTCTGGCTCTAAAACAGAGTCCAGGTGAGGTACCAGACTGTTACTCCAGGTCCCCAAAACCAAAAATAAAAGCTGCCCCTGCCCCCATCCCAGGGGCGCCTGCAGCCCACCTCTACTGCAGCTGACAGTGCCCTGTTCCAGTACTGGGCCTTCAGCTGAAATAATGGATTTTCTCTTCAGAAAATGCCACCTAGGTGACATTCCTCACTGCTGCGAGAGGCCACTGTGTGGGGTGACCATCCCTTGAAAGGAAGGACACACTGGACTAACCCAGGCTGTGCAGAGGGGGTAGGGGCCCTAAAATAAACCCATTTCACATTTTATGGGAGCTGCCACAGGAAAACAGGTGCAAAACAACGCTAAGGTACCAAATGCTGGTACAGCTTGGGACAACATATGATGCTTCCCACCTTGGAACAAGTGCAGATACAACTCTTAAGGGGTCAGAGATACCTGTACAGACATAATGAGGTCATCGTCACTGTTTTAAGGGGATTTATTTCACCCTACAACAATCCTGTTGTACAACACGGCTCAGGGGCTTTTCTGAGCCTCCTTACAAAGCCCAAGGTCAAATAGGTGCATTTTTAGTACATTCCTGTAACTTCTCCCCAGTCGTTTCTTCACTTGAGCTATTCCCGTGTCGCTCAAATCATTTGTGTGGGAAACCCCACATCCTCCTCTGTCAGACCCAAAAAGACACAACTGCTGGAGTGGCAAATAAGAAGTCACCGGTGCCTCAAACCCAACTGGTACCAGGAGAAACCAGGAGGCAAAAGGCAGCAGCAGCCACCCACAGAGCTCGGCGGGCCCAGCCCCAGCCCTGCACCGGCGCTGGAGCCGCTTTTCTGCCGCGGAGCCGCCGGTAGCGCAGAGCCGCCGTTAACCTCCCCGGCTCAATTCAATGTGACAGTGACACTTCACAGCACATTGCATCCAATCTCATTTGAAGCTGACAAAGATTGTTTCTGTTTTATATCTATTGGTTTATTAATGGCCTACAGCCTCTTAAGCAGATGCATATTCATTAGATAGCCAGCTGTTAGGAGGTTCCCAGATGTCGAAAGTAGCTCTGTCTTGGTATACATTCTTTTTTTTCCCTTCTCATGAAACAAAGTAATTGTAGCTCGATTAAAGAACCAGTTAATTACTAAGCCAGTACCTTATGGCATGATAAAAAAAAAAAAAAAAAATCTGCAAATTTGTGAGGAGCAAAGACATTTTTAAAAAGAGAGAAGAGCTGAGCCTTTGCTGTGCTGTACACACGCGGAATTTATGTAGAGACTGGATTACTCCATGTAAAGAACCCCCAGCTGCAGAATCCAGGGATACATTGAGTTATGCAAAGGCACCTTTCTTCATTTCCCCCATTCTGCAGATTTTCTCTTACCTCTTATCATTTCTTAGGCGAATAGTGGATGTGGAAACACATAAAAAATGAAAATAAGACACATCTCAGTTTTTAAAGGTCATTTCACAGAGAAGAAAAATTCCACAGCATCCCAGCTAGATAAAACTGTGTGACCAGCTCATTGAACAAGCTGTACAGATTGACTTATAAATTCCAGGGGCCATCCTTCTCAGTCTCACATTAACCCAGCTCACCGAGATGTCTTTGCCACTTCTTTCCTCAAAGCTCTAAAAGCAGCTCCCAGAAGCAGGGCTACCACCTCCATCCTCCCCTCATGACCTCCAGGAAGCCCTTTGCCCGTGCAAATGTTTAAAGTGAGCTCCAAGTCCACGTGATCTGGGCAAAAACGGTTCCTGGGGATTGTGGTTTCTGGCTAACAGGAAGGAACTGCACGGCCACTTGGTCCTTCACACCCCACAGCAACAGCCCTGCTCTGTCCCAAGGAGCTGCACTTCTATCACCAGGAGAGGAAGAAGAGTTTGAAACCCTGAAAACAATTGAAATCCTGAAGCAATTCTAAATTTTAGTCAATGACATCTTGGAATAAAACTTGGGAGGATGGAAGAAAATTAAAAACAAGAATGCCCTCAGCATTAAAAGCCTTAATCGGAAGCCATTGATGGCACTATAAAATGTCATCTGCTATGACTGTGTTTACAGTCGAGCACAGAGAAACATGGAGGCAATTTTGTAGAGTGACTCCTGGAGCAAAGGCCTCTGAGAATAAAAGTGTCTTTAGATATTTGTTATCCTGTTATAGCTGGTATCACCTTGAGTATACAATGCCTGCCTGCATTATGTAAACACTTCATTGATAAATCCCTCCCCCACCTCCCCTAAGCTGTGTCAGACTGTTCTTAGCTGACAGATAGAGCTGAAACAGATGCTGCTATAAATACCCTTGTTTAGCTGTTTTGAAAATAATTTCTTTTGTAGAACATGGTGGATGCTCTAGTTATCACTGAACTTGCACCTGTGCTGGAATTTACTACTCCTTTGTACACATCAAGATGCATATTTTTTTTAATGAGTCTATAAAACCCCCAAACACAGAGCTGGATTCCGCTGCCCTTTTCTTCCCTTCTGAAGTAGAGACAACCTTTACAAAAGATTTCACTCATTTTAATTGAACTCTTTTAAAGTTTAGAAGCTACAGAATCCAGAGGTGGTAAAAGTTTAACTCTTAGGACCAGACACGCAGTTAATTTATAGAATAATGTAATTCTCTATATTGAATTCTATGTTTCTCTATACACATACAGAACACCCAGCCAGCCAAACCCTTCTGGAGAGATCACAGGTACAGCTGGACTTCAAAAACGAAGAAAGGAGTTGTACTAACACAGCAGTATGATTTTGGTTATATTCAAATTCTATAATGCAGCAGCTGATAAATGGTAGATCTGTCCCCATTCACACAGTAGCTCATTTATATTTGCACCTGGAAATGTAATTTCTAGTTGAAGATACTATTTTGTTCATACTTGAAATATCAGAGATGGAAACATTTTATGGTATTCATCTTAAACAAGTTCAATATTGTTTTAAGCAAATACCCATTTCATATTCAGTCTTTCAATAAAGATGTAAACCACATTGTGCTAAGCACTGCTACCTGTGATCCATGTGCTTGAACTGCGGGAGACATTGGGGAAAAATCTTCCAGGCTCCCATCACTGCAGAAAAGATACACAGGGATGCACCTGGCCCACGTTCTGAAGAAATCTTTCCAGGGTTTCTTTTCTGATGTTTATTTTGGTTCAAAGGATTTTGTTCTCATCCACCTGCAGAGGACCTGGCTGGCTGACAAAGCTGCTTCTCACACTCCACACACCCAGCTTCCTAAGGAGGCTATTGATCCATGGGATGAACCGGGATCAGTTCAGTGCTACAACTGCTCCCTGAGCCAGTGCACCCTTGATTTAGGTGTAACTGGCATAACCTCAAAGACCCACCCCAAAGCGACCACATTTTCCACTGGAGTTACTCCAACCCCTGACAAATCTGCTTCATTATAACTACTGTCAGTTAGAAGTGAAACCAAGGGTTCCTCTGAAGAGATGTGAACAACCTGAACAGGGACACAATCCTTCAGCTCAAAGCTGACTATTTCACTGGCACAACACACCTCAGAAGGACAGCATGAGGAACAGACTCATCCTATTCATCCCAAAACCTTCTAAGGAGGATTGAGAAGCACCGCACCCTCCAGCATTACAGCATAACAACACTGAGTACAGGTTTAGCTTTCCTCGGCCCCCATCTCCCACCCCTGGAAGGAGCATCCTTCCCACCATATTTCTGCATACAATGAACCAGTCTGAGGCTTCCCATCTGTTCCAAAGAGAGGGTTTGAAGATGATTATTCCAAATAAGTGTAAAGGTTTCAGAACGGGAACCAGAGCCATCTCTCCTACTCAGCTGTTGAAGCCTGCCTTGATTACTTTGATGTAACAACACTTGAAAGCTCCTATTCTTTGAAACTAATTTAAACACATTGAATTGTTGAAAGATTAAAAACCGCAGTCAGCTAATTACACTCACTCTCATCTCTTATTCAGCAAATGAATCACTTTTCATTACCACTTAGCTGAAGTACATGAATTTCTGCCTAATTAGAAATGTTGTAGATGGAGCATTAGCAAGGCTGGAGCGGGTCAGGATATCTTGCCTGCTTCATTTTTAATTCCTAACAGTAGAGCCAGATAGGAAAGGCTTCAGATAAGAAGTCATTAAACAATTTTAAATTATTTATAAAAATTACTTTGCCCAAATTATAATTATTTTTTTTTCCCAAATGCTCTCATAAATGTCAAATGGAATGAAAGGAAAAGCAGCCCAACATTGATTTTAATGAACATTTTAATGTTATGTATAACAGAACATTATGAATACAATGGAAACAAAGTTTTATCAATTTAATAATAAAAAAGAAATCCAACATAAGGGAGGCAATAAATTTCATACCTATAGTATAGTGCTTATTCTTAACAATATTCCCAGCTTGTGAATATAACAATGTGTTCCAGATTCTAAAATCTTGATTCATGTGAACTTAAATGCAGAATTACAGAAGGAAAAACAACCCCCCCCCCAACATAATTCATTCTTTTGCTTTCAGTAAATCAGTAAAATCTTTGACTGCTACAGGTCTCCTTTATTAATATATATATTTTTTTACTCCTCTATTGGATTCCACAGCTGCTAATGCCATATTTACACAAAAGAATCACCAAGTGTTGTATAAAAGTCAGGATCCAATGCCATGGGATTAAGTTAGGTTCTAGATTGACATCACTGAAGTGTGATTCACCTGCTGCTGATGCCCTAAACCAGTGGCTCCTTAGGGACATTGGTGCTGCAAAGGATGCCAAGCGCCACTGGAAAAGAACTCCAAGAAAGTGCGTTTTCTGGAGTTTTCTGAAAGGAAACCTTCCAGCAGTCTTGGATAAAGCTGCTCCCAAGACTTGCACGGGATATCAGTCGTAACATTAGAAGCATGTTAAGACCCTAAAACTCTGTTGATCACCAGATTGCTGAGAGAGGATTTTTACAATAAAAATTTGGGTAATACAGCAGTGTGGCTGGAACTTTAGCAAAAGTATATATACATTCCAGGTCCCTTTGAATTAGCCATAGTCACATATGTAAGCCATTTTTGGACAAAAATATATATTCTTATAAAAAACTGATCATAGTACTTGAGTGACTTCACAATTGTGGACTCAGTGGTAGTAAAAGGAATGATCCAATTATGACAAAGCGATCAGGGAGAGGGGGAAAAGAAAGTCAAAGCTCTTCAAGAAAAAAGAAAAGTATAAAATTAGAGTCAAACATTTTTACCCAGTCCCCAATCCAGTCTTCCATCAAGTCTCAAAGTTAAAATTGGTTCTTCTACGTAGGAAAGGTTTTTTGATGGTCTTAATACAAATTATTTTGCAAAATCATCCAACACATTCCTTAGAAGAATCTCTCACCTCTCCAGAATTTGAACACTAGTTATTTCAACACTTAGAAAATAGCTTTTGGTTCTTTATGTAGACACTTTAACTGATAAAGAAAAAAAAATTATTGATCAGTGTTTCCCATCCCTTCCCTAGCTATATTTGTGCAGCTAAAAATCCTTCATTCAGTCTGCCCATTTATTTTATTTTATTTTAATCTCATTTATTTATTTTACAATCTTTATTTGCTAAAATTGGCAAAATTTGCAAAGGCATCTTGCTTGGGTTGTACAGTCCCAGGAGTCAGAGAGGTCATAGCCATATTGGGTACCCCCATTCCTATTGTGCCCATTCCTGTGGCAGGCACTCCCATGTTCATTCCCATCATTCCCTGGTTCATCATGGGCGTGGGTGCCATGGAGGCCATTCCCATCGTACCTGACATCACACCGGGCATTCCCATCCCCATGGGCCCTCCCATCAACGTGCTTGTCTGGGGTCGCACAGGCATCATGTTGGGCTGAGGGCTGAGGTTCACAGCTGCAAAGTTCTGGGTTATGACATTCATTGGTTGTTGCATACCTGCAGCAAAGAGAAAGTGCACAAAAATCACTGAGTGGAATCTGCTGACACTGAAGGAGCTCATGCATTTTAAGAAAGTTGTGTGTCACTGCCGTGAACATGAATACAATGGCCAGACCTGCAGCTATTTGGACACCAGGAGGAATTTCTTCATTGAAAGTGTGGTCAGGCATTGGAAGGGGCTGCCCAGGGAGGTTTGGAGTCCCCATCCCTGGAGGTGTCCAAGAAAGGATTGGATGTGGCATTGACAAGGTGGGGATGGATCACAGGTTGGACTCATTGATCGCTGAGGTACTTTTCAGCCTTAATGATTCTGATTCTACTGCACTTGTTTCCCTATTTTCTGTGTAAAGACTCAGAAAACTTCTCTATGGAGAAGTTTTGAATATCATTTTACAACAATAAATATTCTAGAGAAGTTCTAAAGATTAGGATGCCTAAAGTCAAGATACAGCAATGGTGCAAGCTCAACAGTAGAACCTGCACAGACTCAGCCTCCTGACACACCAATCTCCATTTAGAAAACATCACTTGTGTCACAATGTCACAGTAGTTTATGAAACAAGTGTGACTAAAGGTAGGAAAACAGTGATGGACAGAAGACTTGGATCTCAGGGACAGCCTATGGAACACACACGGGGCTCAGTGTGCACAAAGCAGTGCAATGATCACTTACTCTGTTGCTGCATCATGGTATTAAGCGATGGCTGTTGGGGTTTGGAAGGCTGCATCCCAGGTACTAAATTGTCCAAACTGATATTTACACTGGGATCTGACCAAGTTGAGGGTAGAGTTTTGCTTGCATTTTTCTGGACCATCTCTGTCCTTGCATTATAAAGTGAGTTAGGCTTAGGCATCATCGGGTTCACGCTTTGTAGAGGCTAGAAAAAGAAAAGTTGGTTGGGATTCACTTGAAACAATTTACCAGTAGGAAACAGGACTAAGCAATAAGTGTTTAGTTTTCCACAGAAGACAATAAAAACCCAGGATGCCATGAACTGTAGCTCTTCCAAAGCAGTGCTGCCAGGTGCTGCTCCACAGTTAGATTAAAAGAGTATTTGTAAGCAGAGATCAAGTCCCATATCAATGTGGAGTGACAATGACCAGTAGCAGCCAAGCTTTGAACTCAAACAGGCTGATTCTTTCCTCCTAACACCAAGCTGATCCATTCCAGTTTCCAAACCCCCCTCCACTGTAACAGGCACTTCTGTCTTTTGGAGAACAGGCCAGTCCTCACCTCCATCTCCTTGAGGCTGGAAACCTGTAACATTCTGTGGAGAAGGGCTTTAAAATATCAACCTCGACTTCTCCAAAAAAGCAGCTACACCTCCTAGAGCAATGAAGCCCATCTTCGAGAAGACAGGGTTATAAAAGGACTTTTCTGTTTGGGAGGCAATTGAAATGTTTTTGACAAAATGCTGACCACATCTGAGTGAGCAGGTCTAACGCACTCCAGGAGAGGAAAGGATTCATTTTCAATGCTGTGATTAAGGAGAAGGTCATTAGCAAACTGTACCAATAGCAGCCTACCTGTGACCTGGACATGGGTAAACTGACGCCCACAGAATTGGAACTCATCATGGAGAAATTCATGCTTTGTGAGGAGGTCATGGTTGTCTGAGAGGGTCCCATCAAATCAAAAAGATCCATAGAATTGGAAGCAGCTGGAGGCTGGCCTGGAGCTGGCTGTGAGCCACCGAAGAGCTCTAGAGTTGGCTGCTGTGCCACGCTGCTGAAGAGCTCTCCAGACGAAGCACTGGCACAAGGAGAAGCTTGGTTGAAGGCACTCCAGTCACCAAAGTCTCCATTTCCACTTGTTGCTGTACCTGAAGGAAAGGCAACAGTGTGGGAGGGAGGGAGGAAGAGAAGAAAGACAGAAGACTTAGAGAAAGGCACTGAGCAAATGCCATATTCCATGAACTGAAACAAATGTGAGCTGATCTGTGTCCGTCCAGATTAACATCTGCAGGTAGAACCTCCATCTGGACATCATTCCCTCTCATGAATATTCCAACAATTTTAACAAGGTACGAAAGGAAATATGAAACACCCGTACACAGAAAGTAGAAGATGTTTGATAATGTGTCACCTGTGGATGCCAGGCAAGCAGGGACAGGTTTGCTTCAGTTGAAGTACAACTGGAAGATAACTTGGGGTAGACTGGAGACCACAGTCAGAACAACACTGAGAACTTGGATAACATTTATCAACTTTTTATCTTGGCATTCTGGTATTTGCCAAGAGAGCAGTTGTCAGGAACAAGCCACAGGATAAAGCAAATTCCATCATGATAAAGACAACTACATCCAAATCTGGTTGTACACAATTGTAGGTTTTTGTATAAAACCACGCTGAGGGGAATAAAACCCAGAACTCTGAAAGCAGGCTGCCAGGGAATGCTTATTTGAGGTCATAAGGAATAAGCACTTCCCATCCCATGAAGTGCTCATGTAAAACACATTAGGTTTTCTAAATCTGATTCCTGAACTAAATGCCTTGATTTGAAGCAGAAATTCAATCTTGGATCAATCATTTCTCTCAGCAGCAGCTCTGCTGAACTCTTGTAGTTCACCACTTAAACACTGTTCCATTTCAATAGATGAGGTTTTTGGAGACAAGTGTTTAAATGAGAACACAGAACACAAAGCTCTCTCTGTATCTCACTGTGAAGGTAGAGCCAACAGCACGAGCTGTTTGTAGACACCTGCAAGGGCACCTCTTCAGCATCACAGATGTTGTGACACAAACCAGTGAACTGAGAGCTTGTCAAACCTTGGAGTCAGACAGGAGGAGATGTTACCTCCCTTCAAACACGTGTTTCCCTATTAACAGGGAAAGTGTTGCTTCTCAGCACTGATGGGGGAAGAAAAGCTTAAAAACAACACTTGCAGAAGATGCTGAATATGAAGCAACACCATTTAAACAGCTCACAGGCTACACTGTGAATCACATTCAGAGCTTGGGCCATTGGCCAGCTCAGCTTTTTGATTCTCTCACTGATTCACTTTTGATACTTCAGTTACATCACAAACAACATATGTGAAACAACATGAACAATATGAAATGAACTTTGAGTGCTGGTGAACATTTAAATCATCTCTTGGATTTCTTCAGCTGAGTGAACAAAGACTCAAACATGTAGAGCTGGGGTAGATGAATCCAGTGCCAGTTTCTATTTCCTGCCCTATCCAATGGCTGCTTCCATAATATATTCCACCCACTCATGGGTAACTGCAGCAGTCTTTTACACTTCATGTAAATATTTATCAACATACACCTTCAACCTTTAGTCATCTCTCTTTACCAACACATTACAATTTAAAGAATAGAGGAAGAGTAAATTTGTTCACAAATTTCAAGTATTGCCAACAACTTCAGTGCATGAAGTGGGCTAATATTCATTAGCTTAGGGCCTTACTGGAACATTTGCTTTGATCTTCCTCACAAAGAGGCACTATATTAGAATGTTTCAATTAGTATTACATATTAAAAATTAAAACCTACTTTAAATATTCTTGATAGATAAGTAAATGCTGAGTGTGCTCCTTCTATGTTCAGACCTGTGCACTGAGCACCAATAATGGAAGTGGGGGTAAAAGGGAGAAGGTTTTGCCCCTTCAGTAGGACTTCAAAGATGATTAATCAAGAAGGAAAAGATTTCTAGAGGGGCTTACACTGTTCAGGAATGATTAATCATTTCACAGGACTCCTTGTCCCTTGCATAATGGTGATTGGAATAGATTAATCATGTTAATGCAGATAAAGGATTGTATCAATTTAGACTGTATTAACACAGGAGTTATTTGCATAGTAGGCGGCTTTGTGTTTGCAAAACAACTTGGGTTTGACTGTGAAAGCCTGTAAAAAACTAGAGCAGTTCTTTCCTACCAACTGAAGGTGTATTAACTAACCCAGGTCCAGTAGAGCCTTCCCAACACAGCCAAATAAAAGAAGGGATGTAAATGGGCTGACTGAGAGCTGGCTCCCAGGAAGATTTGCTGCTCAGCCTCTTTGCTGCTCTTTTCTCATTTGGTACTTGATCCTGCACCCTGGCTGAGAACCCCCAGCCACAAACAATACTTCTGCTCAAATTAACCTCACAAAGGACAGCCAGCCAGGTCTCCCCACTCCAGGGGTGTCTGCAGCCCTTGTAGGATCCCACAAACATTCCACCAAAGGAAAATTGATCACTTTAGGTGGTTTCCAAGCATATTTTATTGTTTTCCAATCCAATTTTAAGGGAAACCTTTTCAGATGGTGGCCATGTCTCCTGATAAGCTTGTCTGTCTGCAGGTAAAATGTCTGCACATGCACTGAGCCAGGCTGCATCTTCCTTCCTCCCAGAGCACTTGTGGTCCAGTTACACACACACAGTTTACCCTGGAAAGGGAAGGGACTTTAAACAATGCCACACGGCATCTCTTGCCCTCCTTCCACCCTTAAACAGCACTGCAATCCCTACATCAGTCCTACCTTGTGACGATGGGAAACTTGCTGAAGCAGCAGGTGAACTAAAATCAGCAAATCCTCCAAATGGGTCACTTGATCCACCTAGAAACAGAGGGAAGCCAAAAGCTGTTACAGGATTGTGCAAACTTTGCAACAACTGCATGTGGGATTTATGAAGAAAAGCTTTCTGTACTTGACACGATGGATTTATTGATTCTGCTCCCTAAGTCGGCTCTGTTTTCCTGTTCACCCCCACACTATGTTTGTACAAGACTGAGCAACAATAAACTGGATTATTTCCAACTGCCTTGCACATCTCGCAGTTTTGTTTTCCTAGGGAGGGGCTAAAACATGCAAGTTTTTGTCACCTCTAAAAATAAATTCAGAGATATTAAGACAATTAACAAGTTTTTAACTAGGGAGTGATGCTACCAGTTTGTCACTTTATAAAATTAAAAATTTGGAAGCATAATATGAAAAAGGCCAAACATTCTTATTGTGTAAAAGTTAATTTATTATGCTTCCTATGAAAAATTACATGTCACTTTATATTTAGTTTTTGTGTTACTTAAAGCATGAATGATTCTGCAATGATCTTGAATTGGGATTTCAAGGACAGAGCTTGCATTTGTGTTCATTTTTTTATAAGTTTGCTTCCTTTCCACAGCAAGAACATTAAGTTTTCCAACTAGACATTAGTATACAGCACATAAATTATTAACTTCTGAATACAGCATAGTAACAATTTTCCACTAAAAAAATACGGCCAAGGTATAAAAGCAGCAGATTTAAGAACCATATTGTACAGCTGATTTTTGAAATAAACTCAGAAAAGTTACAAAAGTCACCTAGTTATGGTTGGTACTGCTTTTAAGCAGGGATTCCACTGACCTGAGGAAGCCAAGAAGTTGACCTTATTTGTTTGTCCTCAAAGATTTCACCTCCAAGCAGTCCCACCCTCAGAAGAAGCTGCAGCAGTTCAATTATTTTGCTTTTAGTGTTATGCGTACATTATATAGGTTACATCACAGCTGCTTAGCCTGCAGTGCTTAGGAGGCAGCCAGGTGGGACTGGAACATCTGTGCTGCACTCAAACACCACCAGGGACAGCTTCCAACATCTGGTGCCATTTCGGAATTGTCTTATCGCTGCAAGACATTCTGCCCCATCTGCTACTCTCAACTGGGTTAATTAAACCAGAACCATCTCCTTTTTAATAAATGGCCAGCAGTAATAAAAGGAACCATTCACTTCCTAATACATGTGTACTTGTATTTCTTTTTAATGTTATTTTACTGTAGACATTGCCAGGAATGCGACTGTTCTTCCAAGGGGAAATGTCTTCTTGCTGAGCAGGTAGTGCAGGATATAAAACATGAGCAGAGAATGCAAGGATGGTCTCTGAATTTTCAGACATAGCACTGCTGAAACCCTTTTAACATCTTTTCAAGAGGGAGAGGACTTCACACCAAGTTAAGAAATTTCTTCAACACCAATTCTGAAGTGATCTAATAAGCATCTCACCTATGTTTGTAAACAAGTTTTATTCTGACTGACACCCGAGAATGAAAAAGGGACAGGGAAATATCAAACTAAAAATCTGATCTGATCCTGTTTACTCTGTGTACTGCAATGAACATTTTCAAGTAATTTTTTCCCCACAGATGTGCTTACAGAGTTCAGAACAGGTTAATGGCTTGAGAGTTTATATGCTGAATGAGCAACACAGATGACACACTCCTGACCACACGCTCGAAGGAGAAAATAAAAATCAATGCTCCCTGCTACACCCATTATCCTTGGGCTGCCTCACAGTGCCTAGGGATTAATTTAATTTTTAAAACAGAACTAGGTTCAAACCCAAAATAACCCCTTAACATTTTCAGTCAAGTTAACTTTTCCTCCCCCTCTCTTGCCTGTTTTCAAGTGAAACAGTTTCAGAGAGAGGTGACACAGATTAAGCTCAATGCAGTAACTCTCTAAAGAAAGGCTAAGGAACCTCAGCTCCAGCAACACCAAAAAAATACTCCCTAACCAGGGATTTTACATCTTCCCCTTTATTGCAACCAAGCATCCCCTGACATACAAACTGTGTTGCTCCAGTAAAGAGTAACACTGAGCCCAATCAACCCTTTCACATCTCTGCACCTGGAAATACACAGATAAGCAAACCCCGAGTTCCCTGAATTCACATCACTTCCCTGCCAGTTCCTTCACAGGACACATCAAAGGCTGCATTTGACCCTTTCCCTCTGCCTTGCCTGACACTGGGAATGTTCCCACACCCTGTGCTGCAAGGAGCAGTGGTCATAACAAGTGACCTGCACGTGAAGGACAGTGCTAATCTTCTCAACATGAGCAAGCCTCAAAGATTCCCATGCGAGATCTGTCACTACAAATGAACCCTTTCCATCTGCCTGCTCAGGTCAGCAGAGGTTATTTAGCAGGACCAGCTGGTAATGTGCCTCTTCTCAGCACCATTTCTAAATGCTGCTTTGGAAAAAGGAGAAAAAAAAGATTAAAAAAAGAAAAAAGGCTGACTACAGCAAAGAGCCAAACTGATGAAAGATTTAAATACACTTTAATACAGCAGCTGCCATAGTTCTGTTTGAAATATGGGCAGGTTCACATCTATTCTCAATGAGATCTTATTTTTATAAAAATAAAAACATACACATTGTATATAAATAAAACAAAAAATACTCCAATCTCTTCTGCCATAAGAATTAGATGGAAAAAAAATAAAAATCAGTATTGACTTGGGATAGTGGTTCTGATCCAGGATCTTAAACTTTTATGGAACTGTGGTAACTCCAATGTACAATGAATAGCTCTGTATGTGAAGTTAATAAAATAAGAAATTGAACAAAATTAAGTTGTTCCTTAAATTTATGCATTTATGCATAAAAACAAACACATGAAATGACTCGTATTTCTCAATCTCTAGGAATTAACACATTTCAGAACAGACAGGAAACACTGTCTACTTTCCGAAAAATAAAAAGTGAGCAAAGTTTTAAAGATCTACTTAAAATAAGAAAGAAAATACTAAGACAGATTACTGACACTAAATGACCACAACAGCTTCCCTCCCCTGCAGTAGAGTTTTGATATATTTTATAGTGTATTACACACTTACAGAGGCAGGGTAGTGATGAAAGGAATGTGTCACACAGAGCGGTCACGGTACTGGTTTTGCTCACACGTGACAATCAAATCCCTGGTGTGACCCTACAACATCCCCAGGAGTGGTGTAACTCCAGTTAGGGATGAGTAAGGACAGTCCTCACAGACGCCTGACTGCAGCCACACGGCCACACACGTGTGGCCTCCAGCCACTCGGAACTGCCACTTCTCGGTGCAGCCTCTGCCACTTGGCCTTGTCTTTAAAGCAAGGGCCCAGCAGACCCTCGGCTCAGTGAGACACAAACCCCCCTCTGCAGAGCCACCATGATCCTGTCCAGCACGGGACATTCCTCATTTGCAATGGGAAGGTCTCTGAAAGGTTTCTCTCTATGAAATGCTCCTATTTTATTTGCTACTCAAAGTGGTCTCATGTTACAGCTCACTCTCTCCCAACTGTGCCATCAGACCACAAGTGCACAGAAGTCCTTTTTCTATTCCATGCCACCACAAACCCATTGATACCAGGAACCTGTAAGCACAGTAACAAGTCTAAATTTCAAGTCTTAGGTTTTGAAAAGCAAAGCACCAATCCTCAGAACTCCTCTACCAATCCCATAGGAATGCACAGAAATTTAACAGCTATAAATATACTGCATTTTGAGAGCATAAGGGTACATCCATGTGAAGATTAACAGATTTGCTACACATTTAGAGAGTGAAGGATGTGTTTTAAAATGAGTCATTTCACTTTTACGTAGCAATTTCTTTTTGGTCCTAGGGTTTGGGTCAACCAAGTGCCAAGAGAAAATAAGACAAAAAACCAAGTTTGCCATATACCTCAGACGAAAGCTTCCATGAAGATTATCCAACTCCACCCACCCAGCCTTTGAATTGCACTATGAGAAATGCTTGAATACGAATGGACTGCACTTGCTCTCAGTGTTAATTATAAATAACTGCATTACACACACAGTTTCTGACAGACTGATCTGGCAGTCAATCTTTGTGCTGCTAACATTTGTTAGACCCATGCAATAGCATACACAGTACCTTGCTACAAAAGGTTCTTTCTAGGCAGTTCTACATTTTTTCAAGTATTCATTTCTCAATTTATCTACTTTATTCTGGCAACAAGCAAGCCTCTCCTCAGAACTGAAATAGACCCCAAACCTACCTGTGGAAGCTGGCTGGCTGGCTCCATCAAACAACAGGTCCACCAGATCATTAGAGGACTTGCTGCCAGAGGGGACAGCAGCCTGGAGAAGAAATTACACCAGATCTCAATGCACGATGTCATTAATCAAATGACATTAAGAAGTTTTCTGGGGTTTTGAAGGATTTTGTTTGCTTTTGCTTTGAAGAGGTAACAGATTTATCTTTACAGCCAACAATCGCATGGCTAAATGTAAAACCAAATACTGAAAAGCTAAAGGCTCATAGTTTTTTATAACTGAAGAATTGGTAAGTTTTCAGTAAATGTGCAGCTTCATAGAATCTTTAACACTTCAGGCCAAAATTCTCTTTGCTGTCCTGAAGAGAGCAAAACATGCTAATGACTATATTTAAAAAATTCTACACCTTAAAGCAATCACAATTAATCACAATTATACTGTTCCACAGACTTTAAGTCCAACTAAACATTTTTGATAAAACAGCTCCCTTCAAGGCTGCATAACAAAAATTCTACCCTAAAGCAGAAATTGTCTTAGAGGATAGAAGAAAACAGCTTCCAAAATGATGTTGTGTTTTCCTGCTGTCTCACCTTTGTCGTAGGCTGTGCAGGATGAGCAGCAGAGTTCTGTTCTGGGCTTGCTTTATCTCCTGTGTAATGAGCTGCTGCTCCCAAGTCAATGGTTTTTGAAGGATTTGCTGAGCGTTTCTGTCTGATGGTGGTAATTTCTGTAGCTTGTGCAATATGAATGTGTTTTGTTGTCACAGTCTCCTCTTCATCTTTAAATTCAGCTTTGGGAGATTTGCTTCTTCTTGATTTTTCCTCATCACTGTCACTAGAAAAACAAAAGTGATAGCACAGCATTTGTGATGGACTTCTCAGTTCCTTGGGTGGACGTTTGGCTTAAGCCACAAGAGTTTTGCTTACTGCAGTTTCTTGTAGCAGCAGTTCATAATAAAAATGCTGCTTTTCCTACATTTGAGAGAGGAACCGTTTCACCCTTACATAACACATCACACAGCATTGCACCTGTTGTACAGAAGCAGTGGAGAAAAGCAGGTTATTTTGTTAAACATGAACTGCAAGTCCACGACAGAGGATAATAGGAAATCAGTGTTTAAATCCAGTACATTGAATTACCTTCTGACAGGAACTCCCCCACACATTATGTAACGCTTCAGCAACAGAAAGTTAAGTTGGCAGGTGTGTTCAGTACTTACACCAAGAGACAGAAAGCAATGAACCAAACTCTGTACTGTCTTTCGGGTTTGAACAACTCCATTTGTGTTTCAGCTCATTTCCTTTTCCAGAAAAACAGGCTTTCATGTTCTTTAAGATGTTTGTGGGAAAGGAATGCTTACAGAATTATGCAATGCAGTGTTACCATCATCAGAGCACACACAGGTGTTCTCAAAATGTAAAAGAATAAAAAATGTCACCCTTTCAGGCAAAAACTTTTAAGATGTTGCTGCACACTATTGGATTCTTTTGTTACATTTTCTACTTTTGTATTCTAAGTCTTTCACAAAGAAAGTAACTGGCCCTCCCCACCAGTCATGTTGCCTGTTACCACCAGGATTTGTACACAACAGTGAGAATTGCTGTAGAGAAAGCTTAAATACATTGGGACATATTTTGAAATCGCAATTCCCTTAGCAACTGAGTAGAAAGTGGAAGGGGTTTTATATTTTAATAATGCATTAGAATACTAAAACTGAAAAATTTAAGAAAGGCTGTCCCTTTGTCAGAGGGAATATGACAGTAACTGCAATATACTCTGGGGGGGAGCCTTTGTTCTCTGCAAACAATGGTGGGCTTCTTGGGAACATGTTGCATGTGTCATTTCCTCTGTGCATGTTACCTGCTCACCACTGGGGATGGCTCAGTAAATGCTCACTCCCTTTTGCAATTCTTTTACTGTTAAAAAGATAAATTTCACAGCTGCTGGCCAACCAGCAGCTCCTGGCATTGGCTTGAGCCAGCCTTTCACAGATAAGGGAGCTCAAATAGCATAATTTAACTTTATTTTCCAAAGCACTTCAGCCCTGCCGCCCCACCTGTGTGCACAAACACCCCAGAGGGCACTGCAACCACACTTCCATTTGTGACATCAGGAATTTAAGCAGGGGCCCCCAGAGCAGAGGGAACTGCACATTATTGTCGGTGCATCCATCCCAAAAGCCTTGGAGGAGGCTGAAGGATGCTGCTGAAAGCATCCAAGACCAGGACAACACAACAAGGGCTCAGTCTCTTAATGTGTTGTATGTAATACCTGCAGTACATTTCTTGTCCACACTACAGAGTCCAAGAATGTTCTGCGGCTGAGGAAACAGCTGACAAGCAAAGTCTGATCAGGGGAGGGATTGATACAGAACTGCCATAGATCAGCCTCACTAACGCAAGAATGAAAAAAGTCAGTCTTTGGTGATAGACAGCAAAATAAATGACTACAGGCTCTGAGGAAAGAAATTAAACGTATATGCCAGAAAGGAGAATAAATACTACAAGACTCAATTTTCTATGACAACCTGTACTGCTTCCAAACTCTCTCAGGAGATCCACTTTTTATTTTTCTTTAATGGTCACATTAACAAAAAAAAAATTTACAGATTAATGTTCGCTGTGTGTTTACTGTGCTCAGTAAAATTGCAGTGCTTCATCTGAGAATTGCAGAGAGAACTTAAAAATAAAGTTATAGCAATGTGCCAAATAATTAAAAAACTTCTGCAAAGAAAGTATATTATTACAACTTTGAGAAATCAAAGTATGGACACATGTTCTTTTTCTTCGCCTTAAGTTTTTTGTAGTGAGGATTTTTTTTTTTAACAACCTTTAAGAAAACAAAAATAATTTACTGAGACTTTAAGTATATCTGAATTACACCCCACTATAAAAGTCATTCTTTAGATACAAGTTGGCTTTAAACATGGCTGGTGCCTCCTTTTATAGGAGAACTGGAAGTTTTGCTTCCTTTCCATTCTGTTACCTGCATCAAGCTTTCTGATTACCGGAGAAACAAAGATTAACAGTTTTAAGAATTCTTAGGAAAAAAATGCAGTGTATCAGAACCACCTCTGTGTTTCTGCAGGTAATTCAGAAACCAGAATTTCAGTGTGCAGCGCTGGACTCAGGGCAGCAAATGGTTTATTCACCTAAGAACTAACAAGCACTAAGAAAGAAAACCAGAGGCTTGCCTACCCCATGGGGTATTGCTTGTGGTCTTCACTACCTTCACAGGGATATATTACTGGAAAAAAGGACTCATTTTCCCCACAACACTGCTAAAATTTTTCATCTAAATTTAAAAAAAAAGAAAAGAAAAAGCAGCAGACTTTGCTTCTCCAGACCTCACTGTGTAAAGCAGTTGCACTGAAATCTACTGTACACTCAGCATTTTGTATCACTTAATTCTCTGGTAAAGTTCTTAGTTACTTCAAGCATTTTTTTTCCATCTATGCAAACTACTGGCTTTGCAAGTAAAGTCAGAAATCCACAAGTTTGGCCAAGCTCTTCTGGTGGGTAAAGACCAGAATTTATGCCACATTTCATTGGCCACAGGTGAGATGTGTAAGACACATTTATTCTTTGTGCTTCAAGGCCTTTACTGGCCTTACAGTACTCAAGTAATAATGGTTTATAAAGTTATTAAGGTAGAAACAATAGAACATAACAGCACGTTTGCCAGCTGAGTATCACCATTTAGTCACTTTTCCAAGTGAAATGGCAACTTAATTGTTATTATACAGCAGCAGGCTACAAATAAGCCAGTACATTTTTGGCACTTTTTTCTAGAAAAAAACTGCTGAAGTGTGAAAACACAAATGCAGAGATTTCATGAGGCATTTACAAAAGAATGTTATTTTGAGCCTAAGTTATATGATAATTGAAATTTCATGCCACCTTCAGTTTTAATATTTAAATAAGGTATTTTGCTAATAGAGCATGCACTAAGGCATGTATTTACAGTATCTTTAAGGATAAATACAGACATTCTGTGACCTTCCGTTCAATCTTCTTAGATCCTCTGATGGCTTCTGTAGAAAGAAACCCCTTCATTCAAACCCTTGGATAGAATCCCTTCCATGGTATCTGATCCCCACACCAAGAAAAGAGAAAAGGCAATTCCAGGTTGGAATTTGAAGCAGTGCTAGAGAAGCTGAAATGCTGCAATCTCGATTCCTTCTTACAACAGAACAACCTGCAACCACCAGACTGGCTTTGCTCATGTATGTCCCAAACACTCCTCCTTTTATTTCAAGACCCAAGTTTATCAATTTTATAAATGTTGAGACAAATATCCCACCTGACATACACAAAAAAAATAGGAGAAAAATCAAACAGAAGAGACAAGGGTTACAAGAGCAAAGCAAAAATGAAAAATGTAATATTAGCCAGAGAAAAGGAGCAGTGTAACTTGGGGTAGAGATGTAGAGTGGAGAAGTCATCAAAAGAAGCTGCTTCTGATAAAGATGAAATTCAGAAAGGACTGTCTACACCAGTGAAAAATACAAGACTTTATCCAGTACAAGTATGAGACAGGAGCCATTCAGAAATAAAACAAAGAAAGAAAGATTTAAAAAAAATGTTTACTGTACATCTCCTATGTGAAATGTGGCTGGTGAGCTCTGCACACATCATGGGACAAGTTGCTTTTGAAAGGTAAGTACAGAAAAGCCTACAGAAATGCACCATTGTTATATGTGAAAATTGTTTACTTTTCTTCTGATCCCTTCTCTTTGTAGTCCATTGACATTAAGTTCTAAGAGGGAACCCTGATGTGTGCGAAGAGTACCAGTTTTATGATTTATTAATGCCCCAGCAAGAAGACCACATGGGCTTTCCCCCAGAAATGCTACCATTATTATTATTTTTTGTTTCTGTACAAAATTGCTTTACAACACACAGATGTGTGCATGTGTATTTTTATATTCAAATACACGTGCGACTATCTAAAGACATTAATCAAATCTCAGTGCAAATTTAAATTTTAAGTTGTTTCCCAAAAGGGAATCATTTCAATATACTTGAGCACTTTCTCTACAGCAATTTCAGATTCTGTTAAGTACTAACTTGATCTCCAGATAATTAAATTCAATGCACCTGTTGAAGTGTGACAGATGTAAAGTTCTTTCTGTAGCCAAAGCAGGGTAGATTTTCTCCCCTACTGAAAAAATTTAATGACCAGATGTAAAATACAGGAAATTTCTTGAAAAGCCTCAACCGAAATTGACTTTTTTGTTTTAAAAGAAATCACCTGCAGGCTGTTCTTCCCGAGATCAGCTCAGGCAAGCAGCACTGTACAAAGGCAGGTCTAAACAATTTCAATTTTCTTCCTTGGCACTCCAGCATTCAGAGTGTGCGTAGCATTAAGTGGCAGCTTTCAGTACACTGGCACATGACCACCGAATTGCTGAGGCAAGGAAAAGCTTAGGAAATTTCAGCCAAATTCCCTGCTTTGCCAGCAGCTGGGGCAGTAATGGAAGGCAGCCAAGAGCAGTTAACTACTGCCAGAGGCACAGCGCTGTCCAAGGCCAGGGAGACCTGCAGAAGCCCAGGAAGCAGGTACCGAACCCAAACAAGCTCCCCTACAGACACAGAGAATGGCAGAGTATTGTAACTCACACTCAGCAATGCCCAACTGCTTTCCAGAGCAATCCCACAGATAAATTCGGGTTAAAATAACTCCAGTACCTGCACCTTTCTGGAGAGTCTTCTCTGTCTTTCCTTCGGAACTTGCTGATGGTGTCATCAATCGTGCTGCCAATCTTGTCGCTGAGCTCCCCTAACTTATCACTGAATGGGAACGCTGACTTTTTATCCCATTCTTCGTCCCATTTGGACTTGGGCTCAGGATCATATCTTTCACCTGGTAAGATAAAGATAAGAACTATTAGATACCCAAAAAAAAGCCCGTGGTCTGTCCGGAATCCCTCTCAAGCCCCCCTTGCCCTACACACACAAGCTGTACAAGTTTACAAAGCAAACTGAAAGCTCCCTCAGTGCTGAATCAACACTATTACAGCAAACGCAGCATGGAACGCCCATCATTAAGTGGCAGGAATGAAGATTCAATGACTTATGTTTATGCCAATGACACAATCTCAGTGCACAGCACATCAGGATGCTGTTGGACTCTGCTGGAGAAGCACCAGAGGCACAACCAGCCCTGGCTGCAGAAGCAGCTGATCAGGAAGGGGACATGGCACGTCTGCAACAGCCACATAGTGCATGATACTCCATTCCTAGCCGAGCTGTGTGATCACAGGTAAATCACTGGGGGTTTTATGCACTGACATTAATACACAAAACCATCAAACTAGTGAAAGAATGTGCATCTTAACTCTTCATTTTCCTTAGCAATTAAAAAAAACTTTTTAAAAGAGATGAAAAAAGAAAAGGCAGTAAAGCAACTCACCTTTTCAGGGGCTACTGAATACCCTGAACATCTTTACTGATACACTATTAGCAAGAAATCAAAAACTTTTTCTTCTAATTTAATATTCCAGACCTCCATACTGGTATCTTAGATTACAAACAGCTGCCAGTTTTACTTAAAATACACATTTGTTGTACAACCCCATCAAGGAAGTCTAAAACACTAAAGTCTTGTTTATTTATACACACACAGCCAACTTGAATGTAATTCAAATGAAAAAACCAACATTTTAACAAAGACTTGAGTACCAGAAGCACCGCACACTTTAACTTGTATTGTGATCTTATATCAGATCTTCTGTTCAGAATATAGGTGTGTAAAGAAACCAGCTCAGTTTCTATACAACATTTATAGGCAAACATTTTATATTCTGGGTTATCACACACATGAAAGACGCCATTTTTGTACATCTTTTAAAAATGTGAAACACGAGTGAATTTTTTTTTACTTAGGCTGAGTAAAATTGAGTAGCAGAAAGGAAGAACAGTGAAATAGTCACTACTTCAAGTTACGTACAAATGATATTGCAGCTCATGTAATGTTCAAGGTGTATTCAATTAAGTCATTTTAACAAAAAAGAAAACTATGGACTCCAGCACTACAAGGTGCAAAATTTGAATGATACCTGTCTGATAACATCAGATCATATAGGGTGTGTTTTTTTAGCAAAGACATAGGTGCAAGTCTCCAATGATATTTGTTTAGATCCATAAAACTTTTCCAGCAGAGAACCTGCTACAAATCCATGAGATACTCAGTGAGATCTTTATCATTGGAAAAGGAGACACTGCTCAGAAATGTACTGCTGTTAAATTTTGCAGGAGAATAAAATGGCCTTATTTCAGTTTATGTCAGGCTCTCAAGCATTTTAATGCAGATTCCTTCAGAGGGGTTTTCCTGTGCAATTTTAAAATTAAAACAGACACCAACGAAGAGCTCAGTATTTTCAGGACAAAACAAATTAAGAAAAATCTGAATACAAACATTTTGTATCTAAATAACTAGAATCTTTTTGATTAGAAATCTCACCTGGGAAAGGGTTTGCTTAGTGCTGCTAGAAAGGGTTATTTTTTTTAAACTTTACTCAATAAATGAAGGAATAATTCAAAACCTTTTAGCACAAAAATTAAATACAAGACAAAAACTAGTCCTTTAAATTAAAAAACCTGAATGGTACCTAAAGAGCACATAGAGAAAGGCTTCTACCCAGCCTACAAGGATAGATCACGACTCTGCACAGAGAAGTCAAAAGATAAGCTCAGTGAAAGAACAGAGGGATGTACTCAAAGTACAAATACAGTGACTCATAAGTATTTCCTAAAAAGAGAATCACCAGAATTCCAAGCAGGTAGCAAAAGCCTAAAGAAATGTAATGAAACAAGAAATATCCTGCCTTGGAAGTTTTCAACTGCTCTACATAAAGGAGGAAAAGGGAGAATGGAGAAGCAACCTGTCAAAAACAGGAGGGAACAGATTTAAGTTGAAGGCTCACAGAGAAGAAGAGTAAAAAAACCAGACAGCATCAGACACAGGTGAAGTTGAAGCCCTGCACAGCTACTACTGAGCTCTTACAGCAAACCCTTCTCTCAAAGAACTCACCAATTCTAGCAAACCAGAGCCTTGTGCCATTGGGACTTTGGTACTCATCGCTTACTAAAAGCACCCAAGGATTACTCAGACTGGCAGCTGGATTATGGATGGCATGCTGGGATACATCAGATGGAAAAGCCAGTGCAAGCTCAGATCCCTGCTACACACTATGGCAGGGACTGGGAGCAAGGAGAAAGCAGAGTACTTGGTGCCTACATTTAAAGTCAGATCTGACAGACCCCGGGAGACATGCAGAAAATCCACAGATATCCTTCAAGGGTCCAAACAGTATTATTTGGGAAAGCAAAAGTGGATTGTCAATCACTGCCCAAGGAAGCCCAGTACTCACTGTATCTGAACCCTCCGACACTGTCCGAGGACACCCCAATGTATTTGTCTTTGTTCTTCTTTGCTTTCTTCCTCTCTTCCCGAAGCCGATCATCGTCTTGAGCAAACTCAACCATTTCTTTTACCTTCTGGCGGATGTTTATTCCCTGGTCTTTGCCATTCTCATCTGTGCAGGTAATGCAGGATAGAAATGATGGATGGAAGATGAGAGGAAAAAAGGAAAATAATAAGTAAGAGGCAGCAATACTGAACATCAAACTGATAAAAATATTTGAACTATAAACATAGCAGTCAAAGATTTCGTGACTACTGAGGTCCACTGCATTTGTTTAAAAGGGACCACTTACTTTAACACAAAATTTAGATGAGTCTGCACTGAATGGTGTAGTTAAACATAGAGATTAACAAAGACTGAGACTGAACTCATATTCTCCACTTGAACAATTTTAACCCCTCAAAACATGACCCTTTTCCCTCCGTTTTTTTAGCACAGTTTTTGCAAATTTCATTGCAAGATCTCAGTCTCATGGCAAAATAGATTTTTTGAAAAATTGCTTTCAGTTGGGAAGTACTATAAGCTAAATGTGCTTCTTTCCAGCCTTTTTCACATTCAAAACACACACTGGCCTTGCTGCCTTTGCACTGTAAATATTATTTGGTGGGAGGAAAAAAACCCCAGCTTCAAACAGATGTGTGTGTTTTGGAGCTCTAACCTTTTCTTCCCCTATGATTAAAGCTATTCCTTTACGGACACCACAGGGGACCAGTCTCTAGTGCATATTTTAATATAAACCCCAACACTCATGTTGTGTTGGTTCTGTTGTTATTAGCCAGTCTTTTCTGCAAGTTCTTGTCTTCACTAATTAATACTCTAGGGCCCCACGTCTTGGATTCTGCACTCTTCACACAACTGGCAACAGTCACATTTTAATTAGACTGGGGAAGCTTCTAAGCTGGTTCAGGTGACTGACAACTCCAACTACTGTTTTAATTTGCTTATAAGATTTTTCTATTGCTCACCTACAAAGTGGTAATTTTCCAGGGATCGCAAATCATAAATGTGTTCTCTGGCACTTGTAACAACACGCTCTGATCCATTCCTTATGAGGTAAGCTAGGAGCAGCAAAGACTATAAAAATACAAAGCACCTTATGATTGCATGAACAAAAACCCTACCTTTTTTTTTTGTAAAAACCCCAAACCTACCCCCCCTCCCCAAATTAGTAAATAATAAGGCTTTCTCTTTTTAAATAAATGCTTATTATATGGTTCCCATGGAAATAAACATCTTTTCCTGACATGGATCTTTTGCTCTTTAGACTATCAAAACTGTATTTTTAAAACTTTTAACTTGTTACTACTAAATCACAAGTAGTTACCTTTATCAGCTACTGCTTGTTTTAAGATAAAGCAGCAGCAATTTAAGAGAAAAAGTTAACCTGTGAAATGAAGCATTTTCTTTTGCCTCTTTTGTTCACAATTTTCCAGTGGCTTTCACTGAAAGGTAACTCCTACAGGAATGTAAGAAGCTTTCTGCAGGATTCAATGGATATACAAAACTGCATTGCAGGACAATTTTAGACAAGTGACAAAACAAATGAAGTTTAAATAATACTTTAATTTCAGTTCTTTATGTTGAGGCTTTATATCTAGAGAAAAATAATGCACTTTCTCTGAAGTAGTGCCTTTATCAGCTAAAACTATCATTTTATTTCAACCAATCCAAACCTGATAAGCAATTCCAAGAAGTCTTTATAACATTAAGTAGCTATGTGTGATAGCATTAAATATTAATTTCTATTGTACTTCAGGGAAAACAATTACTATGACTACAAAACATCAAGCACCTGTGAAAAGCACACACCATGCTTTAGAATTAATTGCATCTTGCTACAATCCTGGCATCAAGAAAAACAAAATATAACCTAGTCTAATACATCAATTCTAAAAAAGGAGGTTATATTTGCATAATTCAGTGAACACTGAACACCACTTTAAGTGCAGCACGACACCATCTCAAGCAAAAAGTTTCTGTACCAAAGACAAGAAAAATGCAAATGACTCTGATCTTTTCCAAAACACAGTTGGGACATAGTGTCATGTAAGATTTGAAAGGAAATTTGGCCAACTCAAAGTTAAACTACAATTTTTAAAGCATTACAAATTGGCAGAAAATTAAGATTAGTTTGCATTTTATTTCAGGTATTTATGAATTCCTTCAAAAATGTTTTCCTGATAGCGCCGTAACTTAACATCTCCTTCTCACGGAGCTCTGTAACAACTCCTTTGGGTAGATTCGAACTGTGAGTGCTACTCTAATACCTGAATAGCAGCAAAATGTAATTGCTCTGTTGTGTTCATTAAGTAGCATCTTAAACACGCTTCTAAAACCAGAAATTCTGGGGGTTTCTTCATATACAGCACTTAAAAGACTTCACCAACAGAATTATAAAACATAGGGAAGAAATTCTAGGTTGCTAGTGGAGACAGTGCTGTAGGATTATCTGAACAAGAACTCCACCAGGACACGGCACAAGCACCAAGCCTTGGTCCTTACACACCTTATAAACTCTCCTCCAGTTCTTTTTGTTGTCTTTCAGCATCCGAGTCCACAGCATGTTCATGAGTTCTGGAAACTGCTCGTACATAAACGTAGCCCTAAAGAACGGAACAAAAGCAGCACAGAAATGTTGTTTTCCTGGGTTTGCCACAAGAGCTTGTTCAGACTCGGGGCTGGCAGTAGATGGCAGGAGTGATCTAAGCCCAGGAACATCGGATGACATTAAAGGGAAAAAGCTGTCCCTGTTTTAACTCCCAGGACTACAAAGGAAAAGAGTAATTCTAAAAATCTGAGGCAGTAAAAGAACATTCACTAATTTGTAACGAAAATAACATTGAATATGAATAATAATACCCTAATAACCACCGCCACTAATCAAACATGCAACTTCCAAACTGATTTTAACACCAAAAAAAAGCTCAAGGAAGAATTTGACATGTTTTGCTGGTTTTGGAAAAGTTACAAGAAAGCGCTTTGAAAATAAATATTCCAGAAAAGTCACCTATATTGAAAGAATTCTGCGGATACAGAATGAAAAATCAAGAATTTAAAAAATACCTGGGCTTCATTTTTTGTTTGACAGTTTTCAATACATTCTATGATTATGCATTAAAAAACTTAAGACTTTATTTACAGCAACTTTTTGGCACTATCAGTCTGAATACCGCAGAGTTGATTTAGCATGAAATTTCACATTCTTATATAAAATGTACCTTTCTTTTCTTCATCACTGAGTCAAATTATCACTTACTTGGCAATCTCTCCCATGAGTTGCCCTGAAGGTCCCCATGGATCATCATTGGTTGCTTCTCGAACCTTAGACTCTATTTCTGAATAATTCATAACCACATTGGTGCTGCAAAGGAAAAAAAATTCACACACATGAAGATTAGCATCAAAACTGAGAAACACATGAAAACTTAATAATGACATAGTGCATATCTCACTTAATGAGATACCTCTACAGAGTGGGAAAGAAAACAGCTTTAGTGCACAAGTTACCCTGAGGACACTATACACCACATTTAAGTTATCTTTAAGAAGGTTTTACTATTCTATTAGTCTTCAAGAATACAGATGAGAAACTGGGGATTACATTACAGCTGGATTCAGACCAGTAAAAATGGCTTTGGGTCAAATTAAAATCCAAACCAAATCACAGAGTCAAAGCTGATAGGTTCTGCAGCTATGTATGGTTTGCTTACAGGTTTGTGAGAGTAAAGTTATTTGCAAGAGGCTTTATAACTCAATCAGAAGCTATTTTTTTTGAATGATACTACAAGAGAAATTCAAGAATATCAGTACCAAACAGGTGTTAGTGAAAAACTAACAAATAAAAAAATCACATGGTTGAGTAGAGTAAGGGAGATGAGATTCACTAGAAACTGTTTCCTACCTTGCATTTAATTAATTAAGGGAAAACAGCAAAAGAGAAGCTGCAGAGCACTCAGTTACAATTACAGCAATGCAAATACTGCAAGGAACTCAGGCTGTCTCTTTGAGAGGTCACAGAAAAACCTCACTTGGAAAAATTTTTTTCCACGCTGTTAATATTAAAATAATAAATATGTAATTTCTTTTTAAATTAATCTTTTAAACTGGTAACATATGAGCCCAGCAACCTCCTTTGTGCCTCTCAAAGCATCCAGATGTGTTTGATAACACAATCATTTGCCTCATCTTTTAAGGTGAGCGAACAGCCCTAAAACCTCACTCATAGTGACAACGTTTGAAAACTGCTCTCGGGTTCTGGAGCACCAAAACTCACAACAGCAATGAAATCAGCAGTGAAAGGAGACCTGGTGGTCTCTGCTTTCCCTTCACAGCTGCAGTGTACTGAAACAACACATTTACACCTATCATGTCAGAATTTTGAAAGTTTACTTAAAAGTACATCACACAACTGATTCAGAAGCTAAGAAAAACCCCTCTGAGTGCTTTCAACACAAACCAACTCACAAAGACAAATTAATTAAACTGTAGGAAAGATCTAATGATTTATAATGCAATGTGGAGAAAGCATTTGCTGCTTAAAAACCTCTTCTGAACCTGAAAGATCTCAAAGAAGAAAAAAAAAAAAATCAAGATGCTCAATAGTCATCCCAACAGTTATCCCTCTTGTCCATGTAGGAGTTTCCACAAAGCAGCATTCAAGCAACTCCTGCTCAATTTTATTTGGCATAAGGATAGCAAAGATCTTGGAACTGGGAGTTATAAACAGCAGAAACAAGAACGAGATCCCCTTAAGTCTGAAAGGGGACACAGAAGGTAATTGTTAAAACAGAATAAAATTTCTGGACTTAATCTTGGATTCTCAGCATGAGAATTCCTGCTGTCAGATCCTGATGTATGATTTTATTCAACTTTGTGTCTAAAGAGAGCATAAGCTACATGACTGAATAAATAATCAGCAAGCTCACAGAACCTATCTATATTACAGCAAGCATGTAAGAACACAGCAGTAGTTTGGAACAACAGCAATTAAGGTTTTACAAATTCATTTATGCTGAATGCACCTCAAGCTTCTGTTTCTGGCATTTTCTTTACTGTACATACAAACGTAAACCAATCCCATCTTTATTTCCCACATGCATGGAAAAAACACAACCCCAAAGCTCCAGGCTTCAGGATCTGCAGCTTCCAGCACACTGGTTCCCTTGTCTGAAGCAAGGAAAGGCAGGGAACTGAATGGAAAGGTTCTGCTTGTTTTTATAACCCCTCCTTAAACATTTGTTTGAGAGACTTGATGGAGACTTGGGAGGGGGAAGCATAAAATGAAGTATTTCCTTAATTTCTTAGAGCAAAGAATTTAAGAATGGAAAATGCTTGAAGAGATGCAAACTTAGTGTACAAAAATAAATGGCAGCATTGGCTGTGCAAGAGTTCAGAGCACGTGGCTAAAGCAGCAGCGCGGCTGGAAGGGGGAAACGGAAGGAAAACAAGGGAAATTAAGTAATGCCAAGAAAAAAAAGGTGCAGTTAAGCCTCTTTAAGTACAGAAACATGCTCGACTTCTAAACCCCTCCTGCAGAAAAGTTATTGTTCTCAGCAACTAGGAGAAAGCTCTTTTATAAATGCCAAGCTGCAATCTAATGGAATGAAACGTTCCAAAGCAAAGCATCTTAGAGCCACATTTAATTCAGCAACAAATGTAAACTTCTAGGAGAAAAAAAAAACCCCTCACTGTTGTATAGTTTGGCATCATTCCAAGTCACTTAAAAATAACCATTTCTAAAAAGGTGGAAATACAGTTTTATTCTTCCTTTCCCATGTTTTCTATGGCCCTCATTCCTTGCCCTACCCATGATTCCTGTGACCTTTGCAGCAAAAAAATAATTTATGTCCAGATGTGAAGGGAAAAAGTGACTAGCTTGATTGCCAAGACTTCCTGTGATTGATATAAATTTAATATCCGAGGACACTTTCCGACACCAGGGGGGGCTCTCTGATTAGTTTATCCTGGGCAGCTTCCAGGGAATCGTGCTGGATCGCATGGACAGGCTGCTCTGCAAACCAACGGCCGCGCAACACTCGGGGCTGACGGAAAGGAACTTCTCAGGCAGTGCTTAAAACCCCCTCTTATCTGCCAGACTACATCTGGATTCACCCCAAATTATTCATAGAAACCCTGCACCACTGGAATCTCGTGACAGGAACATTTACAGAAACTTCTGACATGGATAAAGACATTAAGTAGGAAAGTACATTTTGAAAGTTACATTCAAAATAAGGGCACAGCAATAAAGGGGTTGACATGAACACCACAAACTGTCGCATTCTTCTGTGTCTTACACTTAAGTCTATTAAATCAGAATAATTTTTACTCTTTATTGTACCCCTCACAAGTTATTTCAGTATAATTTTCTTTTTAATAAAACAAAATTGTTTTCAAAAGCCAAGAGAGGGCACTGTCACATCTCCATGGAACAAGCAACACTGTGACAGTCAGCAAAATGCTTTTAATTTTCTTGCAACTTTAAATGTCTACATCTGCAATTTACACCAACACTGAACAGGTAGCTCAAGTCTGAGACTAAATCCCTCTATGTGAATAAATGGACATTGCTAATGAAAGTCAGTGGGTAATAGCTGTAAATACCTGACCATCTCCAACTGCATCGGAAAATAAGACATTTCCCCATAGAGAAATGTTTTACATGCATTTTATAAACTATCATTTGACATATATTGAAAATTAATAGTTGTACCACGTATCCCTGAAATCCTACTTTGTCCACAATTTTGTCCGCATTTTTCAAAGAATTCAATCAATTGTAAACAGCTTCAAATTTTAAGTTACATTTTGAGATTTATACTTTTGAGATAAAGGTGTCATAACCTACAGTGTGCTAAAACCCCAGAAAATAAACAAGAGGGGAAGAGCAGAGGAAGCACATACCTCAGCTGTATAATTTGAGGTAAGAACAACGTTTAGCTGGTATTAGGGAGAACAAGCAGGCAGCAAGAGGGGAGAAGTTCTGTACCTCCCCATGTAAAACTCAGATCAGAGAATCTATGAAGGTGCAGCCAAAAGTATCTGCCACTTCAACCTTTATAGTTGCAATAGTCTGAAAGCACTTGAACTTTCAGGAATGAAGAGGATAAAAATCCTACCGGTCTGAGATTGTCCTCAGCACTATTCTTTGAAATAGGGAAATGAAAGGCAGCTTGTGGATGGCCTGCATGAAAATAAAACCTTACAGACTGCAGGAACGCTTCACAGATGACACACAAAACAGGCAGACTTTAAGAGCAGCCCCGTCTTCCTGCTCCCTATCAGCAGATACTGAACATAACCCACAATGTGGTCATAAATACACATGACCACTAGTAAGTGATAAATATATCTGCAGAAAACTTCTCCCTGTGTTTGATTTCAACAGGCTCCAAGAGATGTATCTGCCTACTCTGCTCAGGCTTCTGATTTTACACACCACCACATGAATCAAGCTGTAATGCTCAGAAGGACAATATTGATGGGCATGAGGTATATTCTGCTCCCAGTAACATATTAGTGCTTCATCACTCTTGGGGTTCCCCCCCCGCCCCCATAAAATATCCACAAAATAATTACTGATAAAGAATTTGTTTTCTATTCCAGACTAAGAAATTATTTTAAAACCACTTTTATGCTGGCAAAGTAAAATCACTGTACTTCCACCCAAGATGCTAATAAAAAATTAAATAAACACTACATCCTGAATTGAAATGTTTGTTTCAGAATGAAGATTTTTCATTGTTCAGGACCACGAGGTGTTCTCTACAGATTCATATGCTGTAACTGAAGTCAGCTCAATTATCTGTTAGGAGATTACAATCACTTATACACAACTATAACTGTACTGCTTGTAGTAATAGCTTCCAATTGGTAACATTACAATCAGTTTTGTTGTGCCTGAACTAATTATCCACCTCAATCACTGCTGGTTCCACACTGAAAAAAAATCCCAGCCTAATTCTCTCTACACCATATACCTCGAACCAGAAACTCTTTGGAAACATGGATGTGGGGATACAAGGCTCTGCATATAGTCAGCAAGATAAATAGAAGAGTATTTTCTCAGCTAATGTCTACTCTAAAATTAATCCTCAAACAACATTTCATAGCAATCATTTAAATACACTGCCAGAAAACCTGCTAAAGGAAAAGATGCAACAATTTTTGTTCATGTGATTTAACACTTTGGTAAGAACCCTGGATGCAGCATAAAGCACAAGGAAGACTAAATACTTCAGTGCCCATGGTTTTGCCAAAAGAACATCGCAGATATTTCCACTTTATGCTCCCCAGCATCTCCTCCATTTTCCATGGTTTTTTCCATGGTCAGTGGTGTTCTGTTCCCTCACCACCCTGACAATATATTCAAAGTGCATGAAATCACAACTCATAAAGGAAGCTTACAGTTCATGGCCAGATTTTGGGAGCAATGTTCTTTTGAAGGAACTATTCCTAAGATAATCATTCATCAGGAAATTAATAGTGTTACACCTCAAATTTTCAGATCTTCAAACATTACAAACTCAGCATTTTGTATGAATGCTCAAATACCAGCAGTTTCTTAAACATGCAGAAACCTTTCAACAACATGTGCACAGCAAACCTGCCTAGAAAAAAATAAGCACCACGAGAAAAGAAGGTATTTCTACACTAAAGGTAATGAAAGAATAATAAATATCTATCCATTCAGAATGGAACTTACTTGAAAATATATTAAGGAATCAGAAAGCCTAACAGATCTTTGTCAGTGTTTCTGCACAAATGTAAAAGCCTTGAATATGCCCTGGGGCGAGAGTCAGAGCACTCCATTAAAAGCACCGTCAGGATTAGAGCTGCTATTGATGTGGGTGGTGTCACCGAGGACACAAGCACAACTCTGGACATCAGATCCACAGAAGATTTGTGAAATGCCAGGTCTAATCTTATGACAACTAAAATAACCAGAAGCCACAGAGAGGGGACATTACAACAGTTTCTTCATAGTGATGATAAAGGTATTGGATTGGACAGGGTGAGCCTAATTAGAAACACTTCTCAAGCCTCTGGGAAGCTGCCCACTGTGCTGAGGGACTCGGCCGTAGGAACAAGAAACCTGGCTACACAGTTAAATTTTTTTCAATGTATATTTCAAATCAATTACATTATCATGTATACATGGGACTCCTATGTGCATAATATTATGCCTTTAACTATTACTCCAAGGACACCACTGGATTATGCACCTTCTGTTTTCCTTTTTTTTTAAATTTTACAACTGGGAACACTAAAATACTAAAAGCTGAGATGAGAAACTTTGTACATTTTACCACCATTAACAGTTTCTAATGAGACACCATTCTGCAAATATCTGCTCAAGGACTAAGCGCAGAAGAAAAAAAAAAAAAATCAAGCTTTACTCACATGTATGTACCACACATCCAGTATGAACATTAATGCTATTCAAACAAACAGCAACACTAAAGAATTTTTTTTTTTTTTTTAAGAAAGAAACTAGTCTGTTAGAGCAGGCAGGGTCTGGATAAACAGAGGACAAGAGAAGCTCTGTTACTATACAGCACTATGAAGTGTGGTGCCAGAGTCTTACGAGAAGCAAATACTTTAACCTTTTGTTATTTAATGTGCCAAAACAGACAAAACATGATTTTATCTTTTGAGTAACATGTTTAACATTATCCTTTCAAAAGGCAGTCTCACATACTCATACTTTAATCTCATTTTTTAGTAATTTTGTTAGCAGTTTCCTTATTTTTAGAAAGTCTTCTCTGTGTTTCCTGTGACTTTCACAGTGAACAAAGGCAAAGCACACTTTAAATTTGGTCATGACAGAACAGATGTTACCAACTCTGAATCAAATCTCATCACCTCACTTGGTGACATAGCAAAGGAGACCATTACAGTAACAGCGCTTGCATTCCACATGGACAAACCCCAGCAAAGAAACAATTCCATAGCTCTGTGCTGGTGCTTCTTGGATCTAAGACTGAATGGATTGCATTATCCAACCAGAAAGGATCATAAATGGCATAAAATAGTTAAGAAAACATTAAAGTACAGCACAAGGAAAGTTGGCTTGAACTGAGTAAGGAAGAACACACGCACATGGTTCATTTATTCACCTTTCCTATCTCCATCTAAGAATGCCCACTATTTCTATGGAAAGGCACACAGGTGACAACTGGAGTGCTTTCTCTCAGGGATGGTGTGTTACCAGCACGGTGGTAGCTCCAAGCAAAGCTCTGAAGGAAGGCAGCAGTAACTCACACCTGGAGGCTGAGCCACTTCCCCACCCCCGCAGTTCGAGCGCCGCCTTTGTTTTCGAGCAGCTGATTTCCCCAACAGCTCAGCTGCTGCTCCCCCTCAGCTGAGAAGCCGCAGTCACCGACTAAGACAAGAGAGGGACCAACGAGCTACTGCTCACATGATCCACGGCACATGTTTTAGGAATATTATCCAAATGCAAGAGTAGCAATTTGTTTTCAGTTTTCCCAAAAATCAGGAGAGGGGCTGAGAACGTAAGGCAAAATGATACTAATGTATAATGTAGAGCTGCTTCTAGACATTTGAGATTGTAGCTGTATTTGTTTTTGAAAAACAAGGATTGAATACACTATATATAATGAGCCAAGTGAACATTCAACATCTGGAGAAGAGACAAGGCAGGCCCTGGCAATATTTTCACAATACAGTAATCTAGAAGACCCTCACCCACAGACACATGCATTTAAGATGAAGCCCTCAGAGAGTGTGGTGAAAGACAAGAGTGAACACCATCTCATCCTCACCATTCAATTCCTATGAGTCATGCATCTAAACTATTTTTAGTATCTAGATTAAAAGGTTCCTGTAAAGAAGGGGTGGAAATAGAGGGAAAGCTTTGTGAGAATGCAAAGAAGTTGCTTTAATATCAAATGATCCTTTTTAAAATTGTGTGCAGAAGTTAGTTTCAACTACTGAGAACATACAGTAAACAAAAAAGCTACACGACTTGACTGAGTGCAGGATACATCTTCCCCACTCCCAGGTGTGGGGATCTTGGCATCTATTAAACTGTTAATTAGTTTCCAGAAACACTTTTGCCAATTAAAAAAATCATTTAATACTTATCCATCTGGGCATGAAATACTTTCAACAGAGCATTTGAATTCGTGAGCTAAAAAAGAACCGATCCCGATCCGCACAGCACCGCCTCCCAAACCACCAGAGGCCGGGACACAGAGCAAGCAGCACCCCATAACCAGGGGCAGCATCTCTTAACTCCACATGTTTCTGTGAGCATCCCTTCCTTCAGGCTCTGAGGGATTTCACATGATCACTGGTCAAACTTGTGCTCCAAGAAACCGAAAGGATTTAATACAAAGTCGAACAGAAAAATACATTTCAGGATGAGATTTCACTACCCTATCTCTGTCACTCGGTACCTTAGAAAGCTCAATGTGCAGACTGGCTCACAGACAGAGGACATTATTTATCCACCTGTCCCAAACAATACAACGGATATTAGGCATAGATGCACCTAATGCTATTAACAATTATTCAGAGAAGACATTAATCGCCTTCCAAATAAAGATGGTGCTGCTCTTCCCTTCAGTGAACTCATATATTCACTCTCAGCCAGCCTCTCTCTTCTTGCTGGGTGAAGACAAACTAACTAAAAAACATGTAACAAACTTAATGCATTTTCATTTTGCTCCTGTCAGTAATGTCACTTTTGTTATAAAACATGCAGCTTAGATTTAGAGCTTTACAGATAAAACATATGGATACCAAATAGGAAGCCAGCAGTCCACATTCAACGAAGAAACAGATGGGGACCCATCTGCCAAAATGCCTGGTGAAATACCTCAGGTTACAGAGAGGTAACAACATAGCATTAGTGATACTTGACCATTCGAAGTTATTTTTCAGCCACTCCTCAGAACCATTACAAATATGACACCAGTCAATTTAGTCCATAAATGCCAGGTATTATTCCAGACCTTCTATGCAAGGAGCAGTCATACTCCTCCTGACCAATGATAGAATCTTCATTATGTATGGTACGATTTGAAATACATTTTCAGCTTTTCAAGTTCAGTTTCATAATTTATGTGGCAGATGTGCAAGGCAAACTGAACAGAAAGAGATAAGCCAAGAAAAACATCCTGATGGCCACAAATGAATTACAACTTGTGGGAGGAAGGAACTACAAAGCTATTTCCTGTGCCTTACAACTTCTAATCACAAAAGACTACCAAGGAAACAAAACAGTCCAAAATCCACCACACACACAGTCAAAAAGAACAGTGACTTTAAAAATTAAACTGCAGCCCGTTAGAGAACTCGGATCTCTCACTTACAGAAACCAACACTGCACCTTACTGAAGTCCTCCCTTTCAAAGTTTCCCCCTCTCAGAAGAATTGCAGAATGCTATATCCTAAATGGTTTTGTAATCGCTTGCTACAGCTGAATTATTTTTTGCAGATGTTGGGAACATGAAGCATGAGAACATGGCAGTTTTAAAGCGTATTTGTGCAAGGAACAAACACTTCCTCCCCCACTTGATTTAAGACTGATTTCACCTCTCCTACTGCAGATTCCCTGCAGTATGTCAGTGTTAATACTCTCATACTCTTATATAAAACAATCCCATGTGGTTCACCAACAGATACATGGCTGCTTTATGTATCTTAATATGTGGTAGTAAATAACTTCTCAAACTCATCAAGAATTTTGTTGATACTATGGACTGTGGATTTGCACCACCTCTATACAAAGTGTATCTTCATTTAAAGTCCAGACCCACTTCTTTATTTCCCCATTTCTTATGGGAAATTTTCATTCCAAACACCCACCCTCATTCTTCAGTTACCATCCCCTAAACTTCATCAATTATAGACTATCTTCCCTTCAAATGCACATTTCTGCAGCTCCATTTTTAAAGGCTTAATAGTGTTGTCATTTTATTATACTTAATACAAAAAGCATTCTTTAAAAGGTGACTTATGAAAATAAATGCTACACTCCAGCAAGTAGAATGAATCAAAATATTTCCTTTTAACTTACATAGTAAGAACACCGTATTAGTATTTCCACTGGTTTTCAGTATTAGTTTTTAGGTCACATTTTTAGTTGAAATTAGAGGACAATTACACTTAAAGCATTCTTGTGACAAATCTGATTAAACTTAAGCATGAAAACCAATTTCATAAACAAGTGGAAAAAAGCTGTCATTGAGGCCACACTTAACACTTTGGTGGGACGGTTACACACTAAATAGCAGCTCTGGTTTTGATTCAGACATAAAAATGATGCTGCTACTGTCCTGTGCAGGCTTTCATTCTCCTTGCCTCATGCAAGCTTCCATCTGGCACATCAGATTGGAGTCACTGCTTTGCAGTGCCTATTCCTGTGGATTTAATCTCTTTCAAAGTTCAACACACTATGGTCACACAACAGCAGCTGTGTGGTCAAAAAAGAAGTGGACATACGAAATTTGTGTAACCTTTTGTAACTGCAGAACTCAAGAGACTTCTGGATGCACGCTGTAATCACATGACTCAATTTACTATTGCTCAATCCTCACACTTATTTTGCTACTCTGCTTCTTACACTTCAGTTCTTTTCTCTTCTGTAACAAACAAGCTGCAACAATTTTTGCCTTTTTTTTCTTTAGGCTTAACTACATCTCGTTATAGAATTCAGATTGCACTTCAACCTTCAAGAGCCAGAAAGAGCTGCTGCAAATTTTCCGTCATGTGCTTTATCTTTAATATTTCCCTATTTGTGATCCAGTCAGGTAACACAACTCCTACTGGAAACAAAGGCTTGATCAAGTAGGACAAAGTGCAAGTGAAATCTAATCAAACCCACACTTCTGTAGAATTCTTTCTATATAAATAAAATACCAGCACAAAAATGTCAATCCCAATACAATCTGGTAGACAACTGCAACATGAAACTAAAACTTAAGTACATTATTTTGGGGGAGAGAGACTGAGGCGCTTCTTGCCATAGCTTACACACTCCAATCAACTGCGTTTCTTTGGACTTTGTAGCATTCATGTAACTGCAACAGTAGCTTCCCTGAAGGAAAAAAAAAAAGCTGGCTTCAGATGTTCATAAGGCGGCATAAATCCTCTTCCAAGTAAGTATCGAGTGCTACTTCCTTCCTTGTATGCACACAGAATTAAGAGACCACATTCAAGTCCACAGCTCAAGCATTTAAAGAAATCTTTGATAAAGAGACTCACAAGTACTCCCAGACACTGAGTTTTCAGGATTAGAGCACAGTATTTTAATGCTGAGAGAGAAATATTTACAAGAAGGATAAGGTCTTATCCTTCTTTCAAAACAACAAATAAAAGGGGTAGAAATTTTCAGAGGACAAGGAAGTTGTAGCTACGCTCAGCATGAGGCAACAGTGAGCTTTGAAGCTGTGCAACTTCAACCCACCAGTGTACCTCAGACTTCCTATTTCTGACCACAAAAAATTTTGAGTGTGACCTTGAATGGAGGCAGAAGATAGGGAGGAGAAAAAAAAAAAAAAAACCAAAAAAACAACCTCACAGTAAAAATAATACTAACAGTAGGTATAACACTTCACACTCTCCCAAATGTTCTGTAGTGACTTCTGTATTTAAGAAGTATCTCCTAATACCTCAGGTTTTCAGAATTTCAGAAGTGGCATTAGTGCTTTAAGATGATCCCCAAAAGGTACCCATGCTTTGATAGGCTTCACTCACCCCTAAAGCCCCTGCAATTCTGTGCTCTTTGTAACTGGTCACTCTCTTTTCATGTGAAATGTGTTCACCAAAAAACTTCATACCAGAGTTTTCTGACACCATGAAGAGCTTGTAACAGTTCTAAGCTTACGGTAATGCACCAACTGGCCAAGGAAACCTCCTGATGCCATACATGCTTGAAGTGTATTAGCTGAGTAGTTACAGCTAAGAGATTTTACTTGGAAAAGCAGGAACATTGCCTGGGAGTCGGTACTTGTGAACAGCACAGATCTATTCAGTGCTAGTAATCACATTGAATTCTAAATAATCCGAACTTTTCCTACTCAAAGAACTGTTTCAACTACTTGTCAGCTGACAGAGTCTTTGATGAGGACAGAAGAATGCACATGCAGTTATACAGAGTTTAATATTGCCAAAACCCACACACCCCAACATTAATGGGCCATGCTTAATGGCCCTTGTAGTTTCAGCTATCCCTTCATTGCAAGCTGAGTACTATTAAAACATTGCCCTAACACCAAATTTACTACAAATTAAGCATTACTCTAAACACATGCTTGCTGTTCCACCAGGGAGGGCTGAATAAAGTTTAAACAATGCAAGCACTGAACCTTTTAACACACAGACTGATCATTCTCTGCTGCCATATTACCACTTTGGCACCACGACATCCCATGCACCCCTGTACTCTGCAGTATCAATCGCCTTCCGTGACCATTTTTGAGGAATAAACCTGAGTACACGTAACTCCTCTAAGCCAACGTAACCACCTGTTACAAGGTCTTCTCTGATTATATTCAGGGGCAAAGCACAGTTAAGATGAACAGATCTGTCTGGAGTCCCACTCTGGAAGTGCCTACCCTTGTTGCCTCCAGAGCTCTAATTCCTACCAGCTCCTCTCCCTGGCCCATCAGGCTCAAGGCAGCCAGGGTCAGGCAACAGCATCCCAACTGCACATATATCACATGCACTGAACACACCCAACCTTCTACAACACAAGCCGCTCTCTATCCCTAACACCCAGACTGCCTGTGAAGGGCTTGCAGCTTCCTCCTGCCTTTAACTACAGAGCTGTGACTCTGTAGAGCTCCCCATTCCATCTGTGTGGTAGCAAAGTATTATCATCACAATACCTAGGAAAGCCTGGGACATGTATCTCATCAACAAAGTATGGCCCATGTAGCAGGTGAAGCAACTAAACCAGAAAACCTCCAACTGCACTTTTAATACGGCCTTGTGCCCTGGAAAATGTCCTAAGGCTGAGGCAGAAGCTGAACTGCACTTCTGAGCAGGAGAAAGGAAGAGGAAACAACAGTTTATTCAAAGTAATCAAATTGCACGTTGATAAGCAGTTGTTTTCCTTTATTTATGCAAATGTCTTGCAGTGGAATTGCTAGGCAGGAGGTATTCAGGATGAGTGAGAAACACTTGAGATCACTACCTTTATCCTGGCTATTATAAAGTGAAGTGCATTATCATTTACAAAGCTTATTTCTAAGCGTACAGGAATTAATTCTACAGTTGCTATTGTCTGCAAAAAAAAACCAAAATGCACCACCTCAACAACAGATTTCAGATCTTTTATTTCTGGAAAATAATCAAAATAAAATCAGAAAATGAATACTGATGCCACTACAGAGAAGCTGATCAGCCTCTCTTCTCAAAATCAGTTCCTTTCAGTCTGCTTGTTTGCTATTTGAAGCTGAAAGCATGAATTATTCCATTTTTCCATGAAGAGCTACAATACCTGCTACACTCAATAGCTCTAATGCACCTGCAGAATTTCTTTTCGTATCCAATACTGAAATCCAATCCAGAAGACCATTACCCAACAATTTAAGGAAGGTGCTGTCTTAATCTAAGATTACATGGCATATGTCTGGATGCAAGAAACTTATTTCATGACTCCACTGCACACAGAGAACACACAATCAAGGTCCTTTAAACTTCTGTTTTGGTGTCTCCAAAACTATCCTCTCCCTCTTCCCAAGAAGGAACCTATTCAAAACAGCAAACCTTTCCTTGCATAACACCTGGATAACAAGAAAGAACAAGATGTTCAACATCTTATAATTAATTTGCAATTAAGACTTTGCAGTCTCACAGCAAGTACTTTGTACACCTTTAGCATAAGCAGGACTGTGCAAGGGGAAACCTTCTCAGCATCATAATCTGACAATAACAAAAGATGCCCATTATATTGTGTAAAGAGTAAAGACAAGTATGCAGTGATAATTCTGCAGAATAAGATGGGGGCATCCAAGATTTTACAGGTAGTGGCAAAATACAGTCCTCTTCCTGAACTTGCTCTGTCCTCAGGCCTTTAGTCCTGAATTGCCAGTTCCTAGGAATGGCACAATTACTTAGTTTTCAGCCAGTAAATCAATAAAATAAAAAAACTGAATACTTTCCTACTTCAGATCCTTCATCCATTAATAAGCCTGAATTACCACATTTATTCTCTGCTATAAGTTTATGCAAGAATAAAAAGTAGTCACCATAATCCTAAATAGACTAAACTTGCTTAAATACCAATTGTCTTTAGACATTCCATTTTCCATGAAGGCAGGTGACAACCTAGCAGTCCTTCTGCTGCCGTATGAGGCAGCTGGACAAAGAAACTTTGGTTAATAGTTAATGACAAAGTGTCGTTACAGAGCTATTCACAGCTGAGTATCCAAAAATGGGCACGAGCAGTAAGAACACACCTTTCAGAATAAGTATTGCAACAGCAATGTTATATTAACATTATTTCAATAAAATTTTCAGGTTGGTATCTCACATTAACTAGGAAGCGTAGCTTGGCAAACAAAAACCCCATAAGATCACAAACAAGCATTTTGACTGAAAGCAAGTGTTCTTTTGTGAAATGAGTCTGGTCAATTACAGACAAATTAACTTTCAAAATTCCAAGCCATGTTTATTTGTGGTGGATAATGATGTTTCCTCTCCTTTCATAGGTATCCCTTTGTTAAACTGGTTCCTCCAGGAGATCAAGTAACTCGTGTCCTAAAAAGGTAACAGGAGCCGTTCCGTTTGCCTCAGAGACCCAGTTTCTGGTTCATGTCCACACAGAGATGATAATTTCAAATGACATCGTGTATTTGCAACAAACAAATTTCACAATGGCTCAACACAGGCACTATTTATTTATTTACTCACTAATGGTAAAATTACTGGATTTTTCTGAGCTAATGTCTGCAGTTACAAGAGTTACAGTTACTGTGGAATTAACAAAAAGACAACACTGGCAGTCTAAAGGCTGAGACTGCACTTGCCAATTAGGAGTCTATTAGCACTACATTTTCAAGCTGTCTCAAGAAATTCATCTGTTTGCTGCAAGGAGAGCTAGAACACTGTGATAGAAGTTAACTCATTTAGACAATAAATACCTCTGAACAGAGAGTTTCCCCCACACACTTCACATGATCATATAGAGAAACAGTTTAAATAATTAAGTAATTGTCAAAACAAAGAACAATTAAAAGTGACAGCAATCTTTAGTATATCAGCTCTATTTGTAGATGCAAGTTACCAAGACTAATTTATTTTTCAGAAGATTCATTCACCAACTGCAACTCCAATAAAATTATCTAAGGTTATCAAAAACCTTTTTCTTCCCTTCACATCCAAAGTGATCTTAGAGAACCCTTCAACTGAGTAGTCTTGTAGGATGCAAAACACAAAACACACACCTCCAAAAAATCACACAGGGAGGTATTTGTTTACTAAGTATAAAGTAATGTCTTGAGAGGAAACACCGAGCACAGTCTGTAACCTACATTAGGATGATTCTAAACAGCTTGACAGGATGGGGAGAGTAACCACCAAGAAAAACATTTATTGCTCTGACTCAGAACGGAGTAGAGAAAAAACTCCTCCCTAACTCCCAATAGGTCTCATTATTATTACAACAGATTAAAAAAAAATGCAAGCCGGTCTCATTAAATAAGTTGAATATACACTAATATTTCTAATTGTATCCCAAATGAACCAGTTAATATCTATTAATCATGCAGTTAATATTTAAATGGTCAGGATAGGACACACTATTTGGATGAGGGTGGGAAAAGTACAACAGCTTTGAGGTGGTTTCCTTATAACCCATAAATAGACACTGACAACAGCGGTGTTGTCATGGTAGTTTCATTCTTAGTGGCAAACCAAACACCTCTAGAAAGATTTAATCTATTTAAATTAACAGTCCACACAGAATATCCACTTCACCACTCTGATATAACCCAAATATACATCAGTATTTCTAATACAATAAGCTACAGAAATTGAACTGAAAGCTTCTCATGTGAAGATCTGTCGGATCCTGAGAACAATTCCAGCCTGAATCACTCAAAGTAGCACCGTTCAAGACACAAAACTGTATTTAAATTTACATCCTTTGTCGGAAGTTTGTGACCCAAGAGTGGAACCAAATTATGATCCTCTCCATCAAAACAGTGATACAAACAGAAGTGTTGGCTTGGGAGCTTCACGTTGCGATATATGAGATGGAAGAACAACCTTAAACAAATTTAAACTTGCAGCTAACAAACCACTAACAGTGCAGTTTTAAATAACAAAAATATGTAGAAATATCTTATGAAGGAAAAAGGCTCCCACAGCCGAGCTTCCTGTCCTTTCCCCATCACCACAAGTGTTTGTGGTGCCATGAGCAGCTGTTTGTACAACATGTGGCCAAATCAGTTATGAACCCTAAAACCTTGAGGGTTTTTTTGGCTTTATCACAAGAGAGCACAAGCAAATACTGAACCACACAACAGCAGCACAAGGAAGGCAAAGACAGGGAATGGCCAGGTATAAAAATGAGACATTTTCTGTTGGTAGAAGAATAATCTTAGAGCTCTTCAACCTGCTTGTGAAATCACATGCTAAGGGTGTACCGCGAGCACTCAACTTGTACTTTGCCTCCAGCCACTTATTCTTGCCCAAATACCATTCCTTCCTTTATGCCAGTACAAATATTTGTGTGACCATGGAGTTAACTATACCAGGAACCAATCCAGTGGAGAGCTAAACTGGCAAAAACAACTGGTTAGTCAGAGATTCTCTCATCAAGCAGAAAGTCTGCAAGTGCCAGCAAAAGGGAGAGAAGTGTGCAGGCTGTGGCAGACGGGAGGCTGTGAAACCTCTTTTACCATCAGCCTACACTTACAACGACCGTGAAACTACAAACTCAGATTTCACGGCTTAGGTTATGTTTTCTTATTGGTGAAAGTGCTGATTGTGTTTGAGATTTCAGGGCAACTACAAGGAGAGTTGTGTCCAATGTCCTCGACTTACAACAGAGTTTTAAGGGTCCCTCTCCTCTCCACTCCCACCTCAACACTGCTTCCTCAAACATGCAACACCATTGTATGGCAAACAAGTTTAGGCAACTACTCTAACTCAAGACCAGATAATCTATAAAGTCCTTTTGGGAGAGAAAGAGCTTCCAGTTGGGTCTGTTCCTCTATCCAGTTCCTTGCACAGCAACCCAAACACCATCATTACACAGCACACAAAGCAAGAATAAGTAATGAATACTCTTCCTAACTGTTACTGAAAAAATACTCAAGAGTACTCAGAGCACCACCGCCTACACAGCTTTCTGGAAAAAAGGTACCAACTTGTAACAATTTCACATGACCTTACCTTAGCACACCTTAAAAAATAGTGAGTACACCCCAGTTAGAATCAGATCTTGTTTTGCAGAGAGGCAGAATAGAAGGACCATTTTGTCCTAGAGAGTTATGCTCTTCTACACAACTGCTCTTTCTAAAGAGGCTACCAAGCACCCTTTAACCTTTAGCTGTGTAACAGCTCTTCCTTCCAAATGGAACAGGTAAACAAAGCTCCTGCCCCAAACTGAAACATTACAGCAGCTGTCAATCCTTGTCTCTGACTGCATCCGTATTTGACCCTTGTCACCAAGATCCAGAATACTACAAGGAGCTGGAAAAAGACCAGCTGCAAATCTGACTACTTTATTCACTTGCTACATTTGCTACTAACTCAGCTTTTCAGTCACTTGTCCTACATTAGTTTTGCCTTATGAATACAAAAAATTCAGATAAGCATTTAAAGCCTGTGAAACCGCCAACTTTTAACAAAATGGTATGCTACTGTACATCTTTATATCAGTAAAATAACTATTAAAGGGAACAGCTCTTCTCAAGGAGTTTCAATTTCCTCTAGTTTAAATACTGTCTCAATTTAAGTTCAGAGCACACAGCAGTAATTTGGAAGCTGAAGTTCCTCATCAAGCACATGCCAGCAAAGTATTTGAAACATACTTGAAGCAACAGGTCAACAGGTCAGTCACAGTCTGCATGTTGGAGATGAGTTCAAATTGGAATTCCTGTATTATGACTTTGGACAAGCTGTACCCAAACTTCAGAATAAATCAATGAGAGAAATTCCAAATAGTCCAAAATGAAGCACACAACTCTCAATCATTACATTTTTGTGTTCTTAACCAACCATGCCGCGAAGCAATGCTTCACTCATTCTCCAATGTCTCCTCTTTGTTTTCAGAAAAAAATATCATTTACATATAAATACAGAAATTCATTTAACACTTGATATAAAAGAATCAGATCAGCATTTCAAGATTGTATTTCAGGACAACTGCAACAACTTAGCACACTGAAATAGCAAAGTCTGAGGAGAGAAAGCAGTAGCATGTCCAACATTTGCCCGGTGCTTTGGAAGTAATTATACCCAGTATATGAAATAATTATGCAAATCAGCTAATATTTTGTAATACACTAGCTGGCAACACAACCAAGAGGAATTAGCACAGAACTGAGTTAAGCACCTTGATCCTTTTGACTACAGCTGCACACAGTGATGTAGGTAAGGCTCTTATCTTTGACCAGCTTCATGCACTCCCCAAGCAGAAGCCCAGTCCTGTTTGGCAAGGACACGCAAAGCTCTGCTTTAGAAACATTTCAAGAACACAGAAGTTGTCACGCATACATCAGTTTGATTCCCTGAAAATACATAAAGCCAACACTTTAGCTAGCCTTACACAACATAATACAGACTACTGTCAGCTATCACAGGGTGTAAAATGACAATAACACATTTGAAAGAGCACTAACAAAAGCACCACTTGGGGTGTGCTGATGAAACCCGTATGCTTGGCCACAGCTAATGCCAACTCTTAATAAATCCATCAGCTTGTCATATTTGCCTATTTGATGGATTACTCCACCAGCTGAATATTCAAACGAGAACACCGTATCTATGTACGGGAGATAACAGAGCATAATACTTTCACAGATGCTTATCTCCCATACTCAATTACATGGCCGAAAGACTAGAAGCCTTTTTATTCCTTATTAATACCAGCAACTTTCTGGAAGTTTTGTAAGGGAAGGAGGAAAGTCCTAAGAAGCAACTTGCTGTTACAAGTGCTCGGCAGACACAGCCACGCCTGGCTGCAGAGCCAAATGCTATGCTCAAAACCAGTCTTCCTTTGTATTGCCAAGACTTTCTTCTTTCTCTCAGCTCTCTAGTAACCAGGCAGAGGACAAGCCCTTATAGGGCTGAAGATAATCATCATCATCATCTTGCTTGTAATAATACAAAATGCTGTTCTTAAAGCAGTTATCAGCAGGACACCTCTTTAGCAGCAATAGGAGGATAACTCATGCAGTGAGGGTTAACTGTCCCTTACATAAAACTACACAAGTGTTCACTGCCCTGAAGATCTTGCTTATGCAAACCAAAATAAATCTTAAATATAGAGATGATAAATGATAAATTTATTTATAAAATAAATGATCCTGGAACTGAAGCAAAGGAGGTTACAGGAGATTCAGATAGCAATGGACAAATATTAGACAGTCATTTACCCTTTTGCTGGATATATGATGGATCATTTACAACAATACCCGCTATTACTGAACCAGCAAACAGCATTTCATTAAAGAGCTCAGTAGTCCGGGTGGACAAATCCATGAACCAAAAGAAAATTGCCCGTAAATAAGAACAACTACAGGCACATTAAAAAGAGAAGGCAGTTAGGCCGGAGGATTGAAAACCCCCAGCTAAGGATACAGCTAAGATCCTGCCTACATGCTGAGCAAACATGAGCATTCTACAGGCAACAAGCAACCAAAAGTCAACTGTAAGGTCTGCAATTGTAGGGTAATGACTGGTGTGCATTTATCACATTAGTATCTTGCAGACAGAGCATGAGGTAGCAGACAACAACATGAGACTGGAAGTCAACAAATTCAGAATTTTAACTGTTACCAGCATAATGTGACTTGGTTTACTTGACAGAATTATCTTACTAGTTTCCCTTGTCTGTGACCTGGCAGTGAAGTGCAAGGTCTCATTTACATGCTTTATGCTACAACAGCGAGAAATTGCAATGACAATCGAAGCAGTAATTCACTCTATTTTACCAATAATTTACCCTCCTCTTTACAGACTGTACAATTAGAAGCACTAAAGAAAACACGCTGTTTATCAAACAGAAGAACTTCTCCCCTGCCTAGTTCTACTGGAGCTCATAACAGTATCTCCTTTAATCCTTCCTTTTCCACAAACACTAAAAAGCCTTTCTCTTTGCATAGATGTAGCATCAGAATAGATAACAGAGGACCCAAGTGCCTACCTCTAAAACAAATTTTAAGGTGTTATAATGCTTCCCTATTACAATCAATTCTAAACAAGACTATTTGCTCTCCATTTAAAAAGAAATTAAACTATTACATACTGGGGCAATTCATCAAGCTTGTGAAGTGTATGGAAACAGCTCTGTAACGCTTCACCTCCCACTCTACAACATAAGGGAGTGCAAACACATTCCTGCAGGGCCACCAGAAAGGTGTGGCTAAGAGCAGTACTAGCAAAGCAGTTAGGGCTCAGTTAGGTGAACAAAACTGAACCGGAAGGAGCGTGGAACAAAACAGGAGTATGGCAACTGTCATATTCCTATTACTGGCAAGAAATTCACAGGCTCTCTCCTTTAATTTTAAAGTAAAAGTCAGTGACAACTACCTCACTCACCGAAACTAATGCAAATGAACATCTGGATAATACCGTCGTAACTACATTCAGACCTGTCACCTTCATCCCTTTTTTCATGAGACAGTTTCCTATCCTTTGATATGCAGAAAGGTGCTTAAAAGGAGCTCTCTCACATTAAGGTCATGCATGCAGAAGATCACAAAAGCTAAGAATGGAATGGAATTTTAAAGAAAGTGGCTGTTAAGTCTCACCACACTGTTACATAGGCAGCAATCTGATCTCAATGGGTCCACAGGCCTTCCAGCACGCTTACTGCATGTCCCACACGTCTGCGACAGAAACTAGACAGCAGAAATGTTAACACGACATCTTATATTAAGAGAGAAGTTATTGCAATGAGGAGTCCAATGACCTACCTATATACACACAAACACTGTGTTCTGCTTTGAGCTGAACCCCCTCATGCAGGTTAACAACATGCAGGAACCTTTCAGTAAAATATGAATCAACAGTTTCTGCTTCAAGAAGAGGAAATTCAACACAACTAAAGAGAGATGATGGCCTGGCTTTTGAACTTGGCCACTAGACCAAGCTGATACCTTCAAGTTTCTGCCAAGTTAAAACCTGTTTCAATAGGGTTTCTTAATATTCCTTGGGGTTTTTTTGAAAAAGCCATGGGGTTTCCTTTGTAGAACTCTCCTAGAAATCTCACAAGGAACACAAAGCACAGCGTGTACTCGTCCAATAAAACTTAAAAGTGAAGTTACCAAGTTGCATAACACCGTATTTCCACAGTCAGGACTCCTAAACTCACTCTCAGTGACCACAATACCTTTTGCTGGTTCTGCTATCATACAGTGAGGAGAAACTTGGTTAAGGCCTTTGGTGATTCGATTATCAAAGTACTGATACACCTATACCAATAAAAATACGACTTTTCTTGTATAAGCTGCTTCTAACACAGTACCAGACAGCCTGCAGATCCTTAGTCTCCTGCAGCTCACAAGCAGTAAATGCAACACGTGGCCTCAAGTTTCATCACATCTACAGGATTGTTCCAGAGCAGGCAGGGGTAACCTGAATCCTCTACCATGGATGCCACAATATCTGGGACCGCTCTCACCAGAGCATCCAGAGACAAAGCTGCAAATCCCATGCTGCAGCAGAGCAGTGGGAGAGCGGGAGACCAGAATCCTTCCCACCTGCTAAATGTTCCTGCAGTTCACGCTCCCACCAGCCAGCTCGAGTATGTGACATGTGCCTCTCGCAGGAACTGGACACCTCCTGCCTGGAATGCTGAGGCAACACAGTTACACTGCAGCCCTCACCTAAGCCTATGACAAAAGAGACTAGAACAAGAAATCTCTGCCATTGCCTCAGGAGTGACTCAGAACTGCCACCTGACTCACCAACTTTGCACCGAGCACTACTCTGGCCCTGAGCCGCCAGAAACCTCTGCCATTTAAACAGAGTTCACTGTCCTGGAGCCAACGAGCTGAGCACAGAGGGCTGCATTTATTTTCCAATTGTTTTGTTTATTTTCCAATTCAGTTTTGAATTACTGGGGACAAAGAACCAATACAAGTGAACATTGAAAAAAGTGAAAAGCTGCCTTCTTAAGTTAACTTATTCACATAATAATGTGAAACAGAATTTACTCCAGAAGAAATAAGAATATGTAGACCTGCATCTTTTAAACTACAAACTAACCAGAAATTCAATATAATTTCACACATTTGAAGAACTCTTGAACACACTGCAGTACCCATTAAGAAATTGCAGGGTGGAAGAATTTTGACAGTTATTTTGAAATGGCAAGAATAAACCTTATGACAAGCAGACTTTACTAGGTACAGACAGGTTTTATTAATTATTTGATTTAAACTGCAACCTTATTCCCAATGCCCAGTCAGAAACACGGTATTCCTGTTCAGTCAAAACTAATCAAGGTACTTAATATTTAAGGGGGGGAGTTGCACTGGCATTGAAAAGCAATGAAGCTAACAAAAGGCAGAACAAGACATGTAACAAAAGTATTCCACCACATCCTAGAACAGTAAATCTAATACTCTACCACACAATCTTCCCTCCTAAACTTCAAATGCAATAGGACTACCACTCAGTATCTAAAATAACTGTTTCATGCACCACAGGCTGCAGATCCAGAGCTTGGAGTTACTAGAAAATGCTACCATAAAAATAAGAGGTGATTGTGGTGTGAAGAGAATTACAAAGTAGAATTTACCTGATGAACTTCATTGCTCAATTTCAAGCACACTGAAGAAATATAGAGAGCAAATACTTCAAAAATACTAAATACAAATTTGAATTTCTTATACGCATCTTGCAGTTGCTAACTCATTTTTTGGTTGCAAGAGTTTGACGAATGTTAACAGGTTACCATTTTTACCTGGGTTTTTGCATTTAAAGTAGCCCACAGCTATTTATCGTCGCTTACTGAAGCTTCACACACCAAAATATGTGAGAATTGTGTAAGAAAAGTATTCCATGTTGAAATAGCTGACCTAACCAAGCTCTCAGCCATTGAAACACAAATAAGGATAAAAAAATAAACCCCAGATGAGTAAACTGAAACTCCAAGATAAGTATCAGCTGAATATGGAACCAAGATGCACAGCTCAAAACCACTATCAAAGCTATCAAAGTTTGAACTTGGAAAATTTCAAGCATTTTGTACATTTTCTAAATCCTCATATAATCATATCCCTTTTTTAAGGAAAGAAAGGCATTTTCTTGTTAAACTTCAGTACGCTGCTACCACAGCATCAGCTGTTATTTATGAGGCAGATTATATCATTTAGCTTCCTCTGCAGAGAATTTTATAAGTCATGGCCTTAAGACAGAAGACATTATGACAAATCTGCACCACACACAATGGGACTATTGATCCTGATGCCTCTAAATACTCTTTACTCTGCAGGCTCCACTTTCCTCCTGCCCCTCCTCCCCATTTTTTTTTTAATAAACAGTCTGCTTTATTTGGATAATGTTATTCCCAGAAAACTGAAGTTTATTCAAAAACCATTTTTTATTATTTGAAATGTTCACTTCTTACACCTGTTCTGGAAACAGAATGTCTTCCAATTCAGATTCTGATGTACTGTTTGACTTAATAACTTATATCCTCAGAAGTAAACATTTTATAAACAGTGACAGTGTTATAATGCTACAGTGATCATTAATCCTACACACAAAAAAGCACAGAAGTAAAACTCAGAAAAACTTGATTTCCCTGAAAGGTCCTGGAACTCAAGTCAGGCCTATTTGGGTTGCACTCCTAAATACCTCATTTGTCACATTATTAAAACTACTTTAGCCAGGGTTGACTTTGCATAGAAGAAGCTGTAAAAAGTAAACAACTTCCTCAGGACAAGACTTATACACAGTGGTTTTTGAATGTCATCCAAGACTTGGCCTAGAAAAGTCTCAGTATAGTACACAGCACCATGAACAAAACGGTTGATTATCATGGATAAGCTGACATCTCTCTTCAGTTTGCCATCTTTAAGCCTACACATCACACAGGCCACTATAAAAACTGTATGGAGAAACAAAAATTTTAAAAAAAGTTTATAACAGAACCTCAGTTTTGAAATACTTTTGACTTGTAAGGCCAGGTACAACTGTGTCATTAATACCATCTGGTATATACCAATCTACAGACCTCCAGCCAATTATTCCTCTTAGCATTCCACAATTCATAGAACCACTGAATAGTCTGGATTGGAAACTAACTTTAGGGATCACCTAGACCAACCCCCTGCCATGACCAGGGACATCTTCAACCAGATCACAGAATTGCTGGGGTTGGAAAGGAGCTCTGGAGATCATCCAGTCCAACCCCCTGCTAAAGCTGGTACACCTGGAGCAGGTTGCACAGGATCACATCCAGCCAGGCTTTGAATACGTCCAGAGAAGGAGACTCCACAACCTCTCTGGACAGCCTGTTTCAGTGCTCTGTCAGCCTGGAAGTCAAGAAGCTTTTCCTCATATTCAGACAGAACTTCTCTGTTTCAGTTTGTGTCCACTGCCCCTTGTCCCGTCACTGGACACCACTGAAACGAGTGATGGAGAAGTGCTCCAAGTTTTCCCATAAAGATTCATTATTTGAGGAGGTAAAACAACCCTTGCTAAGTTCTCCACCATAACAAATTTTTCTGATGCCAAAACTGAAGGAGTGGCTGACACATGTAATAATAACGTCATGCTCTCCATCTCCAACACAGTCATCACGATAACCAAGTCCACAGAGAAGTTTTCAGTGGGAGGAGGCTCTATTCAAGGAAACAAACTTGTAAATATCTGAGCTATTTAAATGTGTAAGGGGTGCGAATGAGCATTTCAGTCCTCTACCATGCTCCACCTCTGAACAGCCCTGGGTGGCGAGTCAATGGCAACTGCAGGCAAAGCTGTCCTTAGGAAGGAGGGAAACACTTTAGAGAGCATGTGGTGACTTTGGGAGCTCTCTGAAAACGTGCAGGCGGTTCTTTACTCCCCTCCTGCTTTGAGAGACTTGTCTGCTCCCCCCTAAGGGCCACGCTGGGAGCCAATCCAGCAGGGACAGGTTCCAAGGGCTCATACACCAAAATGGGCACACACAGCCCGGGACCCTGGCAGAGGAGGGGGCACCCAAAACAGAAGAGCTGATCACCAAAAGCTGGAAGGGCCCAGATGCGCCCGAAAAGGACGGGAAAGCAGCCAGCCATAATGGAAAGGCCACAGACTACCTGAAAAGCAACCCCTGCCTGCCTGCAGCCCCGGAGGGGCCACAAAGCAACGCCA
>VZTI01005594.1:415538-464316 GCA_013397865.1 Struthidea cinerea | reverse complement strand
GCATGGCGCTTTCCCGGCTGTGTACTGAGGGCTTCACGGGCTGTCGCACACGGCGGGGACACCGAGGGCTTGTGCCCCTCTGGGGGGGCAGGTACAGCCCGGCTCAAACCCGCCCTCACACCCTCCCTCACACTTGTGCAGCATCCAGCCTTGACCCGCAGTCCGGCGAGGCACAGGAGGGAAAAAGGCTGTGAAATAGGTGGTTGAAGTCAAAACACTGGCGTAAAACTCATGTCGGACCAGAATGTGGTTTTATAGTCTGCTTTTAGGGCGAGGTACTCGTTTAGAGCAGCATTCTGTCCTTACGGCCGTCCATCTGCTGATCAAGGCGTACGGTGTGAATTGCCGCTGGAATTTCCAGATCCCCAAGACCCAGATTTTGGAAAGAAATGGCTCACTGGAAAGCTGATGGAAGGGTGCAGCATGTGGGCTGCCCCATCGTCCACCAAGGCACTGCACAGCAGGAACCTTGTCTGCACTTCTTGAGAAAGACCGAGTTGATTGACAAAACCCAGGAAACAATCGCCTACGTTAAAGCTGCCTCAGGAGAATATTGACTGGTTTTTAACACTCCTATCACCAGACAAGACCGTCTTCAAATATTGTCCATGCAGGTGTTGAGCAGGATTCACAGTTACAATGAAAACAGTGAAGTCATCAAAGTGATTTTATAATCAGGATTGTCAGACAGTTTCATTACATACATTTATTTTCTTACAAATTGTATTTAATGTGAGTTTTAAATGTCCCGGTTTAATTCTTGGTGTATGTTTCTTGTTTGTGTCATAAATAAATATGTTTTGCCAAAAGACAATATACATCTGCAAACTCTTATCCAAAGACAAATGCAAAATATTTTCATTTTAGTTATTCTCTCAGAGCCAGCAAAAAAAGGCATGAGAAAGACCAGTTACAATGGCACTTTCTGCTCAAATAAGTCTCTTCTTTTAAAAGTTAGTGGTTCTCTGAACTTGTCAGGAAAGCTAAACAGCTGAACACCTGGCCACTTTCTGACATCCCATTGTATCGTTTCACGCAGATACTTTCACGGCTTCTGTCTCCTGAACATCTCCGTGAGATCTATTTGAATACAAGAACTTTCTGAGCAGATCATCAAATGCAGCATCCTCTTCCTAACAACAGGGTTAGATGTTCATGAATGTAAGAACTGGTGGAAGTGGATGGATCAGTCCTCAGACATCTTTCAAATTTTCAGTGTTCTGTGGCTTAGGGACTCAGTTCTGGCGTATTCATGCTAAAACTTTCCCTTTAGGAGCACTGGGTGGACCTTTGTTTTATGAATGTAGCCGATTGCTTTTTGAGCCTTTTAAGATGAACTTGCACTACACCTCCTGGCTATGAATTCAGTGTTCTAACTGTCACATGACAAAATGGTCTCTTTTGTGTGTTTTAAGTTGTCTGCTTCATAGCATTACCAGTTCAAGTAGTATGAGAATTAGTATATAACAATTCCCTAGGGCTCCTTTCCTTGTCAGTTGCAAATTTAGAAATCTGTAGATTTCTTGCTACACTGTTTATTACTGCCTAAGACTTGCTATATTCTTAATTTCTGCAGAGGACACTGACCAGCCTAGCCATGGTTTATGGCTTTTTTTTCTCAGTTCCCTTCATAAGAGTTCTTAACAGAGTTTTCGGTTTTGGATGCTTCTGAACCCTGAGATGATATTTTAGTCTGCAGCCCAATATCTATGGTGACTGTTTGTGCTTGGTGTGTAACGGAACTCAGCACCAGTTTTGCTGCCCCCCACAAATGTGAGGCACGTGGCCATTGTGGACTGGGAGGAGGGAGATCCTTAATTTCATATTGTGACACCTGGCAAAGCAAGCTGGGAGACGACTCTTGCTATTTAATATCAGCCTTTTGTTTTTTTCTGTGACTACGCTGACATTTGTCTTCAGGAGCAGATGATGTTTATTACCTCTGTTTAATACAGAAGTAACATAAAGTATAATAATTGGAGCTTGCAGAAACACACCTTTTCTGATTGGCTGGAAATATTGTTATTTTTAAGTGTGGCTTCGGTCCATATTGGATCAGGATCAAATTTCTAAATACATTTCTGATGAGCTGCAAATTCCCCAGATTCTGCTGTGGTGCAATGAAATTGATGTTCTTGTTAGAGCTGGTTTCCTTGAGCAGCTGCAGAGTTCTGAGTGCTGGGACAGAGCTGCCAACTCCTGGGGAACTGCCAGAGGCAGATTCCAGGGTCCAGACTCAGCCACACCTCAAGGTGCACGTATCCCCAAAATCAAATGCACCCATTCCTCACTATTTTCCCATCAGGGATAACATTTGAACTGAAACACTTAAGGGTCAATAAGCCATCAGGATTTGGCTGGTTTGTTTGTTTTACAGAAATTTTTGTTTGCACGTGAAAAAAAAATTTACAACCCATTGTAATTGCACACTTCAGAAAAAAAGAGAATTGTAAAGAGTAATTTAGGTGCAGGCATACGAGAACAACAATATGTGCAGAAGAAAGAAAGGCTGAAGTAGGGATTTAAAAGATGAAGGTGAGTATCTTCTAAGCATTGCTTGCTATGTCTGGATGCAGTAATGGGGCAAGGAGAGATGACTGGCATTTATTGTCAATTTTAAGGTATAGTAAAAAGCAGGTCTTTATGTGACATTGAATGCAACATGACTGACAGTAATTTTGCCATCCCCATTCTGTCAGCTGCTGATAAAGTGCATGAGCATATGTATAATTTCTGAATGATGTGAAGACACTTTCTGGTTCATAAGTAATTCCTTTAAAAAAAAGATCTGATCGGTGAAGGGAGAGGGTAATGCAGTTTCAAAGCAATGCAATATTCAGCATAACAGGTAGTAGTTGTAACATATATCATGTAGAGGAACTGTACTTTATTATAATTTGAGCCATCAATTACAGGAGAAGCAGTTAGAGAAATTGAACTAATTTGAGCACTGCAATAGAGTTTGCACCTGGCTATTCCAGAAGTTAATATGGGCCATTCGGTGCACAAAAAGTCTTGCACATTCCAAATGCCTGGAGAGCAATATTGTTGTTAATATCAACCATATTAATGCACAGTAGAGACATGTCCATGTCAGTGATTAATTTACAATTAAAATGCAAGGGGGAAAAGTGGAATGTCAAGAAAAATCACATTGTGGCAGGGTAGGGAGGCGATGGCACAGACTGAGAAAAACTTTTCATTTAAAGCAGTATTTGTTTTCATGATTTCGTAAAGCTCCACTTCTTACCCACTTACACAGCTGAAATCTGAATTTCATAAAGTTTGTTTGTTCTAAGGATTAGTCAGTAGGGCAGAAGCAACACTGGAATAATGTTCCCTGTCTGTAGGCTGGTTACCATCCAGGCTTTTCTGAAAAATTGCAGCTTCCCTGAGTCCAAATGTGTCTTTCTGTAACACATCCCATACACACAAATGTATCATATTCCAACCAGAGGGCCCCTAGGTGGGCTGTTTCCGAGCCGGTCTTCCTGCTCTGCCACAGAATGGTTTTGCCTCTGGCAAAATCCTCCAGTCCCTTCCACGGACGTAGAACTGCTTGTGAAGCTTCCACCACCCTGCACCTGAGCCCCTATCTCACACTCATTTCAGGAGAGAATCTTGAGGGGCAGGCACTAACAGGGAATATTGGCTGGGAATATCCCCTGTGGAAGATGTGGGGGAAGTGAAAAGCAGACTGTGAGTGTTGTTCCGATGTTATCCCTCCTCACGCTGCCCTGCCGGGATGATACACCCATTTACTAACGGCCTTTGCATGGCCAGGACCTGTCTGACTCACTACAAAGGAACGTAGGTAGCAAACTTCAAAGTTTTTTAAGAAGTGAAGATGATTCTATTTTAAGCTTTAGAGCCAGGACTACAACTGCCCGCGTTATGCATGTGGAAGACTGGGAGTGCCAGGCAGAGGTGATGATTTATCTCAGAACTGGGAGGACAACCGTGCCCTTCAGACAGCTTCTTCTGCCAGCAGAACATGGGCAGAAGTTCCTGCAGGAGGGCTGTGCTGAATGTTAACATCAGGCTGCATCCAGCCCAGTGCTGCTTTTTTTTCTAGCCTGAAGAAATGAAGGTTGATTCCATACTGTGGATTTTCACTCTGTCTCCTCACAATCTTTTGAAACGGCTGAACCAGTTCACTTAGATGATGCAGAGGTGGTTTGCTCTCAAAGTGAATTACAAATTTATGCAGAATTCTTACAAGTTGCCTCAAAATAAATGACTGAATAGGAGAGATCTTATTGTTACTGCTCCTGAAAAGATGTGCTTAGCCTTTAATGAAAAGCATTTAAGGTCAAAGTTCTCAGGGTTCTCCATTGTCCGGTAAGCAGTAAATTCTGGCTTTTCCTGTGCCTGGGGCATTCACAGCATTGCTTTTTTGTTGTGGATTCGCTGATGTCTAGAAAGGGGTGAATTCCTGCTGCCAAAATATTACCATTTAATTATCAAACCAATCAACTGTGAGACAAATGTCCCCAGGGAAGCAATCTTCATTAGTTCCAATTTTTACAGAGCTACTTGGGGTTTTTTTGGTTTCTCATTTTCTCCCACATTAGTAACTGGCATTGTGTGCATGTCTCCAAATTAGGATGGAAATGTGGGGTTTGAGGATTGCCAATTAATAGATAATATTAGATGTTCTGAGCTTTCCTTCAGGCTGATGATGTGATGTGATCTGACGCTGTTCTTGGGAAAGCTTTGGAGATCCAGTTTTTAAAATGTTACCACTGTTAGAAGTTTAAAATACAGGGAAACCCCGTGTGAATTCTGTCCTGATGTCACAGCTATCTCTGTCATGCCCTTAGACACCTCCTTTAAGTGGATATGGTACTTTCCATGGGAAATTTAGGAGTTTGTGTTTGAGAAATGATCCTCAGTAGAATTCTCTCCTATGAACTACACACGATCTTTATTTGTCTCCCAGAAACTCACGTCCAGATTCCTCAGTCTTTTGTTACAGCTCCAGTATATTCTAAGACTCTAGAGCCTGGATTGTTGCTGATTGCTGTTATGCAGCTGTTCCAGTAAGTTCTTTTGTCCACTGACAACAACTCACCTCTCTGACATTTAAACTATACGTGAGGAGGAGAAAAGGACAGGTCACTCTCTGCTTTTTGTAACAGTCAGCTGCTGACAGATTTGTCTTGGTTAGCAGTCTGGGTTTCAAGTTCCGAAATGCCTGTGACAGTGGCCAGAGTTAGAAAACTGGTAGCAGAACAGGGCTGAACCAGAAGCACATGCCAGACTGGTGAGGTCAGAATTCTTGGGGATGGTTGCAGCCTGTAAGTGTTCCCATTTATTACATTGTCAGGTTGATTGTAGTCCAAGTCACTCAGCTTTGTGCCAGATCCCCGAGCCAGAAAAGTCTTGTTTGCCTGATTTCCTGAGGATACAAATCTTATGAAATCTCCCTGTCTCTGTGTTTGTGTCTCTCAGTCCCCTTGCAATTACTGTTGGGCCAGTTTCAATCGGATGAGATACAGGGGTGACTGGCTTAAGGATTTGAAGTTGTGTTTTGTGAAAATGCACAGCTGTGTGGAGAGAGATACCACAGGAATACTCTGTGAGGATGTAGTAGGAGTGGAAAGGGTGCAGTAGGAGTTCAGCTGGATAACTAAGGATCCCCTTGAAGAGCATTCTTACCAGTGTTCCTGGGGGAGTTTGTCTTACACACAGGAGAATCCAACCACAAGACACAAATAGGGAAACAGGTCTCCTTTCCTGCTCTCTGAAGATCTCATTTCACTTCGGCTATTCTCATGTAGATTAACTGGTGCCATAAATGCCTTACATAACCCATCAGATAAAGCCCTACTATGGCTTTCCATCAGCTGTGAACACGAGAGGACAGAGTTGTAGTCTTCCTTCGTGATGCATCTAAATAGCCCCAAAACAGCTGAAAGAAAGGGCAAATCAAAGTCACCTTCAAGCTGTGGTCCAGGGCAGCTGCTCTTTGGTAAGCCAGTGAAACATGGTCAAAGAAATCACTGCTGCTTTTTCTCTTAGAGGTCGTAGTACATGTTTTCATGGATGCAAGCTAACAGACAAACCCAGGGAGATCTGAAAGCAGTGCTTGAACAGACAAAAATTAGTCTTATTATCATTTTGGCTGGAAATTAAAACTGCCATGGTAACACTTCACAGGATGGTCTTCAAATTCCCTTTTTCAGAATATTTAGCTGGACTTGGATTGAAACACGGTAGATGGAGACATTTTCACAGACTGGCAGTCTGGGACTCTCCAGGCTGGAATTATCCGGCCAGTTTTAGTCAGAGAAACTGACTTTCTATCTCAAAGTGGGAGACAATGCCTTAAAATGCTGCTTTTTTTTTTTTTTTTTCACCCACCACAGTTTTTAATTAGGTCATGTTTCAAAGAAAAGAATGGAAAAAAGTGCTGCTGATTTTTCTACATTCAAATAATAATCAAGAAAGTGCTGTTTAATGAGTTTCTTTTCTCTGTATCAGTTCACATAGTAATTTATATGCATCAACAGGGAAACAGTGCAAATGCAAGTCTTGTCATGAAGGGTTCCCACCTGTGTAACTTCTGTTAGGGGGAAGAAATGGTGTTTCAGCAACTTTGACTTCCATGCTTCCCTCCTTCTTTCTCCTCTATTTCCATTGCTTGCATGGAATGTGGTTGGTTTTGTTCATACCATTTAACCAAAAATAAGGCTTTAAAAGCTGCTGTTGGCTATTAGTATTTTACAAAAGCAGACTGCAAACACCATCACCAGCATAAAAGCTACTGAGGTTTTAATGAAATAAAAGTAAAGTTGAAAGAGCAAACTCAATTTCAAAAGGTGAAACTGATGAGGTTTATTGTCAAGTTGGGAGAAATTTCAGATGGAAAAAAATATCATAAATTAACAGCATGTATTTCTTGTCTAAAAGAACCAGATCTGTTCCACTGGGATTCAAGTGGACATTTTTTGCAGCACTGAGTAACCTTATCCAGTCTTTTACCACAGCTACTTTCTTAGGATTATTTGGCTGCCATCAGGTGAAAGACAGTGAATTGAACATATTGATCATCTCCCGGTCCAGACTTCTTCTGTGAAGTTCTTGACAATTCCTTCAGCTTCATTCAGATGTACCGTGTCTGGACCTTCAATTCTTGGATCCCATCAAAGCAAGAGAGAGCCACCATCTACTTTTTCTCTGGTGTTGAGGATCGCTTGGGGAACAAAGTCATGCTCATTTCCAGCTGCCTGTCTCCTCCTCCTGGAACAATTGCCAGACGGATCTAGAATTTTGCCTTGCATGCAGTACCACCCAGTAAAACAAACATGTTGCACAAGACCATAATACAGTGGCTGGGTAATTTTGTGATAGTTCTACTGCTTTCTTGATTTACAATATTTTTATTTCCTCTGGTTCCCATTGGTGTGGCTTTTATTTACTGTCTCCCCCTGTGTCATGAACTTAATGCATACCTTTGGATGGAGCCTGAGGGCTGAGTTGAGAGAGGAGAGGGATATTGGCAGCCCTTAAGTATTGAGGTGCTTGTTCATTAGAGTTCATCAGTTTGGGGACTCCTTGCTGTTTTGGTGGACAGGAACAGAAAAAAAGAGACCATAAATGTTGCTGGACTGAATAAAAGGTTCTGTTATTGGGACAAGGAAAAAAAACCACCCTACCACAGAAACAAAGAGGTAAGAGCTCTAGAGAGGCAGGAGTTGTCAAAAAGCCTTCCCCATCAAACAGACTTCAGAGAACCATAGCAGACGGATTTTCAGTACCAGTCAAATGTAAGAGTGTAGGAAGTTGACATGCTGTCCCTTGGAGAGCCGAGGTATTGACAAAAGACATGCAAACTTGAAAAATGTACATTTGTGGAAAAATCCATCCTGACAAGTGACTGCACTTAAGTCGCCAAATGGACTTCACCCCTGGGATGAAACTCAATTATTGTTGCACATCCAATGAATCCATCCATGGAGAAAGCACATGGCCAATAAAAGGGAACCGTTCAGTAATCAGATCTTTCAAAAACTATTTAGCTCTTTGCCACTGAGTCCCTGCTCTAAGTGACGTGTGCTTCCCTGCAAACCTGCTTGGTTCCTTGACCGGCTGGTTTGGAGTGCTGAGCCACTGGGAGCTCTTCCGCAGCACAAACACATCCTGCACAAGCCACTCAAAATCGTTTCTCAAATCCTTCTGAGTTGTCCGACATCAAAGCTTTTTCAATTGCAGCTTGTATTTAGTGCATATGAAGGATGCTTTTGTGTTTGGAGATATTTATACAATACTGTGAGTAGAAGCTATTTATTGCCTAAAGGATTGTGTTAAATGGTTTATCCCAGTCAAGGATCCATTAAGTAAGTAGCTTGCAAGCTGCAAGTCATTAAGGCAGTCTTCCATTTTGAGTGAGGAAGTGTCTGGTGTGCATCTGCTGCTCAGAGTTTATCTTTCTATACCAATATTTACTAGGTGCCATCTCTCTTCTTTTGAGATTACATTATACTTTGCACAATCTGTGTACTTTTTATTTGTCATCTTCTAGATTTCAGCAGGTCCACAGTTATTATCGTGAGTAAATCCCTCTTAGTAAAAAGTCCATTTTGGGTAATTTTTATTTTCTGATTCATAAATGAAAGCCCCACAACTGGCCTCGAAGCCAGTTGTTTTAGGATGCACCTGCACAGATATTTGTTTCGTAACAAAAACATCTTTGTGAAACTGGAATACTGCAACTGTTGTTTGGGAAAACAGGCAACAGTGGCTGACAACAGAGGCTTTTAAGAACGTGTATATTATGTGCAAGTGTTTCATAAGTTTACTTAGTTGCCATGGCCAGATTTGAAACCTTTGCCTCTTTTACCAGCCATCTAGTTCACTGCTGTGTCTGTCTGTTCTCATAGATCTGTCATGGTGCTTCTTAGAAGTTGTCGTTCTCTAGAATAAATTGAATATCCAGTTTGTCATGACAATTCAGAACGCAGGTTCCCTCAAATATGTGAAATTCCAGTACCAACACTGTGTACCCACATATATGTGATATGAACACAGACATCTGCCCTTCCACCCATCAATAAGAGGAAAAATGTTCAGGTGACTAGGCTGCACAGTTTTTTTGTCTTTCTTTCTTTTTTACTCTGATTATTTCAATGATTTCATAATCTGTCTGCCTTTCTCTTTCTCTTTACAAGCTGGCAATTTGGTCTTGGAACATTCTCTGGGCTGCCAAGCAACAAGCTTCTCCTTATTCAGATTTTCAGGGAAAATGTAGCACATCTGTTTACACTGTCACCCTGATGTAAGTTTGAGCCCACTCTCAAGAGTTATCAGGCATTATTATGTCAAGCAACAGTGATGAAGGAGCATCAGCCATCAAGTCTTGCATCATCCCAGCCTCAGAGAAAACTGTTTAGCACAATTTTATTCATATGCTGTGAATGGATATGAACAGGGTACTGGATTTAACTCTTGTTCCAGCCAAAGACCGTTTAACATTTGTAGCAATGACATTAGCATTTTTATCTCAACAAGCAAAAAATCCACACTCTTTGAAGAATCTCCTTGGGCAACTGAAAAAAACTGTCTTCAAACCCAGTAACACATTTTCATAAAAACACCCTATATTTGCTTCATATTTATGACAAATCTTCATCACACTCAAAGTCTATCCAGCAAAATTTTTCTCTATCTAACATTCCTTTCAGCATTTGTCTTCACTGATACAGTGACTCAGCACAACATGAGCATGGTATGCAAGTCTACCATTAAGCAAATATTTCTCATTGTTTGCAGAATCCCTAGAATTCAGCAGAGGAATAGACTGGTATTTGAGCCAAGAAACATCTGAATGTCATGTAAAGTTCAGTTAATTATTTTCTAAATAGTCACTAGCACTGCTCTAGCTTAGAGTGGAGTTCAACTGGTATTGTTGTGATCACACTGGAGCCTTTCAGAGGTGGGGAATGTTTGCTTTCGTTTTGGCCTGCCTGGTTCCACATTGTGACAGAGCCATTTCAGCAAAGGATGCATTAGCAAAGACTTAGAAAAACCATGGCCGTGGTCTTTTAAAAATGGCACCATTGTGCTTCCAGGGAATTGGCTTAGTCTGATCAGCACTCTGCACATATTCTGTGTGCCCCTCAGCCAGGAGCACACAAACCAGCTGTGGCCACAGCAAAATTCGAGTGAACTGTGCTGTCACTGTAATCTGTATCTGTGTTTATGGCACCGTAAAATAAAGAGGAAGCATTTTTGAGTGTTTAGGTTCAACTCCACAAGGTTTGAGCTTTCTGGCTCTGCTCTGGGCTCCCTGACCTGTTCTGGTAGTGCTGAGGGGATTGGGAGCTGACTGGTGAGCAACCTGTGAACACCTCTCAGCAGAAGTCCTCTAACATCAGAGGTTCCAAAGGTAGCAAAAAATCACCTGATTTGCGGTTCATAGTCCAAATCTTGACTTCTACAAGATAAGTTAGAAGATCTGACTTTGTGCTGTTACCAAAACCCTGCAAAACAACATGAGGAGCATGGGAACACACCCTCGCTCAGGTTTACAAAGTATTTAAACATACAAAGATGCAGACAGACACCTAATAGGATTTATAAAAGTGCCTAAGGGAGTTTGGGACCTAATTCCCATTGGCTGTCAATGGGAATTAGATGTGTAATCTACTTAGGCAATTTGAAAATCCCACTGGCTGCATCTTTTCATGGCTAAGTACCATTACAAGCCTTAGCCTTAATGAATAGAATTATTATTATACTTGGTTTCATTTCCTTAAATTCTGATCTTGGTATGAAGGCTCAGTGAAAAACTGCTTGAATCCAAGCATAGATGTGTGCCACGGATATGAAGTGTCAGGAGGGAATAACTGAGCTGCTGAAACCATCTTCAGACCACCACTGCACCTGCAACCAGCCCAGAGAGCTCCCAGGGGGTTGTGTATTGGTCAGCTTGGCTTTAATGTGTGTCATGTAAAAAATGCAAGTGGCTTGGTGAAGGAAAATTCTGCTCACTCACAGCAAAGTAATAAAGAAAACAAAATCATAAGTGCCCAGAGGCTGTGACTAGCCAGTTGAAAGGGTTTCATTTTTCCTGCAAGGAACAGCATTGGAATCTTCTCACCACTTCATGGACTGAATTAAGTCCCATCTGGTGCTGGAGAGAATTTACAGCTTTGGGCAGTACAAGGACTCTTTGGTTGCCTTTTGCTCAGGCAACCCAGACACAGGCTGCAGTGCAGAGTTTAACCAAACAACACTCTATTCCTTTCCCTTTTTCTTGTCAGGCTTAAACTCAAACAATAACCAGAATTTCCCATCCATACAACTTTGCAAAAGCTGTGAAAAGCTTGATTTCCCTGGATTTCTACATGATGTACTTTTCATTAAACCCGACTTGAACTTTTTGTAATTGTTTATCCACTTAACTTTACATGCTTAGAGTTGTGTTGTGCAAGTCAGTCAGCATACAAAAGAGTCAGAATGACATACTGGGATAGGAAAAAGTTGGGATGGGTTTCTACACTGTCTGAAGCTGCAAAAAGCTACTAATTATTTACAGGGCTTCAATAAATGTGTATGAACAAAACAAGGTGGTTGAAATGCTCTTTGAGCTTGGTGGAATTTGAAAATACTGTTTGTGTTCAATAAGAATAATTTGACACTGAAAACTTTAACAACCAAAACTCCGTTAAAAATGTCACATGTATTGCTGGGTGAGACCCTTGCTGAACATCACAGATGCCACCAAGCTGGGCAGGGGTGTTGATGTCCTGGAGGGCAGGAAGGCTCTGCAGAGAGATCTGGACAGGCTGGATCGATGGGCTGAGGCCAACGGTGTGAGGTTCAACAAGGCCAAATGCTGGGTCCTGCACTTTGGCCACAACAAGACCCTGAAGTGCTCCAGGCTTGGGGCAGAGAGGCTGGAAATTGTCCCAGAGGAAGACCTGGGGGTTTTGGTGAACAGCAGCTGAACATGAGCCAGGTGTGCCCAGGTGGCCCCTGATGGCACCTGGCCTGTACCAAAAATAATGTGGCCAGCAGTACGAGGGAAGGGATTGTCCCTCTGTACTGGGCACACCTCGAGTCTTGTGCTCAGTTCTGGGCCCCTCGATTCAGGAAGGACGTTGAGGTGCTGGAGCATGTCCAGAGAAGGGCTGTGGCGCTGGGGAAGGATCTGGAGAATAAGACTGATGAGGAGAGGCTGAGGGAGCTGCTGGGGCTCAGCCTGGAGAAAAGGAGACTAAGGGGAGACCTTATCTCTCTGCAACTCCCTGACAGGAGGGTGTAGTGGGGTGGGGGTTGGCCACTTCTAGAAAACTAGTGACAGGACAAGGGGAAGTCACCTCAGGCTGTGCCAGGGGAGGTTCAGGTTGGACACCAAGAAGAATTTCTTCATGGGAAAGGTTGTCAAGCATTGGAACAGACTGTCCAGAAAAGTAGTGGGGCCACCATCCCTTAAGGTGTTGAAGGAATGCCTGGACGTGGCCCTCAGTGCTCTGGTCTGGTTGACAAAGTGGGGATGGGTCACAGGTTGGACTCGATGATCTTGGGGGTCTTTTCCAACCTTAATGATTCTGTGATTCTTAGCAGAATTTCTTGATCGCCTGGCAAGAACTCTTTCTGTTCTGGCACATCTGCACATGCACAGAGCTGAGCAGTCAATTTGGTGCAGGATGGTCTCACTTGAGGTTCAGTTTGGTTTTTTGAATCAGACAGAAAAGGTTACCCACTTAAGGTGTCTGTAATGCCCGCTGACAGAGCTCAAGACAAGGGAAGAATGTCCTGTGAAAATGGGTCAGTGCCCAGGTGCAGTCAGCACTGGGATCCGGGAGTGAACTGGCACCAGGAACCCACACAAGCCTTGGCTGTAGCCAGCTGAATTCAGTTTTACTGCAGACAGCAACAGCCTGCTGAAATCTTGCCACAGCTAGAATTTCTTCCCAGCACACCCATTGCTGAGCAACAATGTGTGTCCTTTTCCAGAGAATGGGATCAGCCCAGACTGGCTCTTGAGAAACACACCAGCTGCACTTGAGAGAGCACTGGGATGGATGTTCAAGGAGCTGTGCAGCCCAGCAGAACACTGGGTTTCCATAGCTCAGGGCACTTAGGCAGTGTAATCCCTCATGTGAAAGAGACACCCCCTGCCAGAGGCACTGGCATTGAGGTGCACAGGGGATACACCATTACAGGGAGCATGGGGGGTTTGTGTGTTGAGAAACCAGTTGATCAGGAATAAGGACAGCGAGCTTAATTTTTTTTTCCTTTTTCTTTTTTTTTTTTTTATTTTTTCTGGTAAGTTGATTTGATGCTAATGAACTGGAGGGGCATTAGGACTAACTGCTTCCTGGCACAGACTACACAGACATTGTGCAAGATTCCTTTCAGCTCAGCTTTGCTGACATGTTTGGTTCTGGCCTCAAATATCTCAAGTTTTTCCAGTTCTGAGTCCCTCTGCAAGTGAAAAGGCCTCTGTCAGTGAACTTGTGCCAAACTACCTGGGGAGCTGGGGCAGACTGGAAAGACTGTGTTGTTCTGCCTGTGATCTCAGGCAGGGGGTTGAGCTGCTGTGCAGCTCTGGGAGACCAGTCTGCAGAAGAGGGAAGAGGCATCAGGTGGGATGGGGAGGGTTAGTTCCAGTGGGATGAGTGAGCACACTGAGAGCCAGCAGGCAAATGGCTCAGTTCCTTATTTCCAGTGGAAAATATTTCAATTAGAGTTTTTCTTTTTCATTTCATCAACATTTTTCTTAGATCCTTTTTCATTTTCTGAATAAAGGGAAATCATCCTTGGCATAATAATGGGTGAATATTGTCATGAAAAAGCCAGTTCCCACTAAATGCCCCCTGCTCCTCCAGTAGACATTTTCCAACAAAAGGCTCTGAAATTTCAGCTGTCCCTGTATGTGCTCCAGATGAGTTTTACTTGGGGTGGTTCATGTGCCTTCCAGTCTCTGCATGTTCTCTTTTCAGTGTTAGTCTGATTCAGCATCCCTTGGCAAGAACAGACATCATCCTGGTGGCTCCATCAAGACTGAGCTGTATTCACATCACAGAGGAGATAGAGGTTCTAGTTCCTCCTCATCCCTTCCCTTCCTGATAATGATCACAGCAATGATTTTCACTCTACCTGACTTTTGCCTGTCTTGACTGGCAAACCAGGGAACTAATTCTCCTGCCTCACAAGAGGTTTATAACCATCCCTCTGAATATACCTCTTAAGTGCCACACTTGCGATATTTCCTAAATTATTTTATTATTTTTCAATTCATTTCTTTAATTGGTGAGAGAAAGTTAGCTAACAGTTGGGGAAACCTGCGTGTACAGTTTTATTTCCCTGTGTTTTCTCAGTCCTGAGGATTTTTCATCATTTTATTTGGAAAATATCATTGAAAAAGTGCTTATTTGCCCACCCAGTCCCAGGGAAGGATCTGTGTTTTTGTGAGAATGTGGACCTGCATGTGAAGAGAGTAGGACGTCCATGAAACATCTCTCTTCCTTGGCTCTGCAGTTTGAACTGCACATTGACCAACAACTGAAACATTTGTTACTGTATTTGGGGAAAAATCTGGCATTCCATTGACACAATAATTATTTTTTAAACTTGCTTACCTGTAGCTGTAAAGAGTAGTCTTAAATCCACTGCTGGAGAGATTGAGGGGGAGTTTGATAACATCGAGAGTCCTGCATTGTCTTTGATCTCTGTGTGGCCGTCTGTAATTATCAATTTTACTCACTGTTTCTTGATCATGTTTGCTCTCTTAAAGCACTGCAATGATTTTAATGCTTTTTAGTCAGATTGATCTGAGAGAAAATTTAGTCTGTTTGGAGAAGGGAGCACTGAGAAGCTTTGCAAGGCCTGATGCTCAGTAGTTTTTAACTGCTGGAGCTCTTCCCAGCAGCTGAAGGGCTGTGTGACATAGAGGAGACTTCACTCAACTTGAGCTCAAGGGGCCTGGGATTCATCTGGAAGTCTATTTTTGACTAGCTGGATTTAGCTGGTCAAAATTGACACAGCTGTGAACATATGCAGCTGTGCTGGTAGAAGATGTTGCTGTTCCCAGAAGATCATCATCATCTACCTTGCCAGGGGTTACTGCCCCAGCCCTTCTGCCAGTGAAACACCCCATGGGTGATCCTGAATTCAGGCAGTACCAGGTGGGCGGATGGATGAGCTGATCCAAATGATTCTGCAGGAAGCAAACTATAGCACACTCACATGAGCCTGCTCTATCAGCATGTTTAGGGGGAAAGGTGCTGTAGTCTGGTGGGCAGACTTTGTCATTGTCACATAGCTGGGGACAAGGCCTCACAGTGGCACAACTACAGAGAAAAGAGGAAATCTCTCCGTGACTTAAGTCCTAACAAACCTTCCTCACTCCTTTCCCTGTGTCACAAAACAGAACTTATGGAAGTCTCTCTCAGTCTGTGCACACAAAGTGTTTAGTGCTCATCCCACCCAGCTGAGTACAATGGAAGTATCAACCCTAGAGATAGGAAAAATTTGTGTCTTTTGAGAATATGTGGCAGAGTCTGACCAAAGGTCAGAGAGTGACATGGACACCAGCCAGAATGAGAATTGATTATTTTTAGTAGGCAGCTCCATTTTCAAACGTTGCTCTGTCTGGGTTGTTGTAGCCTTGGAGCCACTCCTCCTAAACACAAACAGGGAAGGTTGCTCTTGAAGAATGAGGGTGGAAAGGGATTAATCAGTGCTCCCAGCAAACATAACATGGTACAGAAGAGAGGAAGGATTTGTCAGGCTTTAAAGTACCCCAAAACTGGCAGCAGTAACAAAAAAAGCTTTTAACTGATGGGCAAATATGGAAAGCAAACATATTTGCTCTGCTGAGCAGAGACAAATATTATCTAGATAATCTAAGAGAAAGATTTCACTTTTGCCTAATCCTCATGGCATTTCCAGCCCAAAGATTTCTGGGAATCTGGTGGAGTCCAAATCGCATGACATTTCTAGCCAGCTTTGCTGACCAAGGACTTTGGGATCAGCCCTGAACTTTGGACGATTAGTCAAAATGAAATGCTTTGGGCTTAGCTATTAACAGAGTGTCTGTCTGGAGCTCTGTGCTGTGAGTGGAGCACCAATCATCTCCATGAAAACCCGGGAAGCCTGACTAATTCCCTCGTCTGTAGCAGACTCAACCTAGACCATCAGACCTGGGACCAAGATGTCTATTCTGTTCTTTACCCATTTTTAGGGCCAGTGGGGTTAGTGAAAGAAGCTGCTGAGTATATGGTACCCTGAAACAGTGCTGCTACAGAAATATCTGCTGTCATCTGCTCTTCACCCTGGGATTTACCAACCACTGCCTCTTCTTTTCTTGCTCCACACCTTCAACATTGCTCCTTCCTCCCTTCTTCCCTCATTCCCAGCCATGCGGAGTAAAGGCTGTGGCTTCATTTTATCTTCTTCCAGATTTGAAATTGCAGCTCCTGCCTCCAATTCCAGGGCCACCACTGGGGCTGGGCATGGTCTGGGCTGTTGCTCTCCAGAACTGCTCCACTGTTCCTGTGTTAGGCTTTCCAGCACCACGGGCTCTCTCACACAGCACAGAGCTCCTGCTCGGACCTGCAGGAGCTGGCTCATGCCTGGCAGGACTTGGGCTCTGTGGTGGGCAGAAGGAGCTGCAGCACTGGAGCCCGACCATCCTTGGAAGTGCTGTAGCCAACAGCTGTGTTTTAGGAAGTGCCTGTGGCTCAGGTAATGTGCAGTAACCTTCCTCTGGACATCTTGGAGTGCACTGTGCTTGTCTGGGCACCTGCCGCAGATCCACAGAAGGGATCTCGGTGGGAGTTGCCAGAGTGAGTCGGATTCAGGCTTGCAGCCTTCAGCAGGCTCCAGAGTACTTGGCATGGGGTCAAGGCTCTCACAACAGCTGTGCCCCTTTGCTAATGGCTTGACAAATATGAGCATTTTTGCATTTGTCACAAAATCCCCAGGCCTGTCGCTTTCAAGTTTCTCAAGGCTTTAATTCCGTGCCAGTATCTTGGGCTGGGGGGAGAGAGGGAGAAGCAATGCTCTGCAGATGTCCAAGGCTGGAATATCCTGGGAAGCATTAATCCTCTCAAGACAAAAATTTTGTGAAGACAGAGATTTTAAATATGTGCTGTGTGCATAAGCCAGCTCTGCAACAACCCGTTTCAGAGGGCAGTCCACCATTCCCATTCCTGAGCCTTCTCCTTCCTGGCCCTTCCTGGCCCAGGGCTGCTCCTTTCCCCATGCTGGCACCAGCACACACATGATTGTGCAGTGAACCAGGCCAGGGAAGTCTGCCAGTTTAAAACTAAACAATTTCCTTTTTCCCAGGTTAGTTTTGACCTGGATGAGTTCCCCGATCTGGTTCATTGCGGGGCCACAAGAACACTTGTGCTGGCACAAGGTAGGGAGTAACAGAGGGAGTGAGGAGGAATGTGGGCTGCAGGTGTGGGGAAGGAAGGGCCATTTCCTTCAGCAGCAGTGCTGGTTTATGCTGGCTTGGAGACTTGGTGTATCTGTGGTGTTAATTGCTGAAAATTATGTGCTCCAAACTGTGTGTCACAGCTGAGAGATTTTCAGGAATAAAAGCCTCTCTCTCTTTTAAAACAGGACCTTATTTCTCAGGTTTGTCTTAGATTAAAGTTTGGTGGGTCAGAGTCAAAACCGAGTTCCTCATGTTATTATGCCAAATAATTGTCAGTCTACCTAGGCATGATAAAAAGGGAGATGGAGGCATGGGGCGGGGAAAAACTGCTTCTAAAATTTACAGCAGATTAGGAGCAGAGGCACAATGACCTGGCATGTCTCCTTGCAGCCTGATTCCCACCAGTGGCTTCCCTGTCTCTCTGTATGGCAAGGAGAAAACCAAGTCAGTTGGCTGCCACACTGCACTCAGGTCCCACGTGCATTGATGGTGCACATTTATTATGTGTTTATTTAAATATCAAGGAGAATAAATCATCTGAATGGCAGCTTGGTGAATGATTTGTCAGAAGTTGTCTCATTTATCCTAATAAAATGGGAACGAATTCATTTCTCCGAGTGAAGCTTTCTCTGGATTTACAGTGGTGCAGCAGAAAGCAGGATTGGCCCCATGACTCTGTAGCAGCATTAGTGAGTATTCTGCTTCCAAATATTACTCGTGTTCTACCGAGTTAATCTGAGGCATCCAATAAATTCTGGGGCACAACTTTGCCTTTCATTTGTAGCTGTAACCGACAAGAAGATACCAAAATCTGACCCATTAATGGAATAATGGACATCAGCGAAAGTTCCCTGTATTTGCTCCCCTGCAGCTCCACTGGGCCAGGGACTCATTTCAGCCATGCTGGGCAGTGCTGGGGTCACTGGGGCTGCTCTGGCTTTACAAGGGTTTTTCTAACAGTGAGAGATGAGATGTTCGTTATGCTTCTCATGCATGTAATTCACACCGAATCAGCCCAGCAGTTGGATTTTGAAGGTGAGGTTTTTGTGCATAAGAAATTCCCCTTTTTAAGAAAAAAACCCTTTAATTTTCATTCCTTTCTTCCTCTTTTCTTTAGTTCCTTAGAATGTTACTGTTTTCAACTGAGAGGATAATTTAAAGTGAATCTTGACCAAATTCCCATACCTTTTCCCACCTGAGGAGAGAGGTACTTGAACTGATTTGCATATTTATTGAATACATGCTCCTCGGATGGCCACACTGCGATGTTGTATCTCATTTACAGCTTGTTCCTGCTGGCTCTCCAGCTTGTTAAAGGAAAGACACTGTAAAAAGAAAACAAGTGCACTGTGTTATATGTGGACTACAAACATAAAAGTGACTGAAGTATGGAGGGAAAGGGATAGATTGGCAGCCTGAAAATATAATAAACCATTAAAGAATTAAAGGGAGGCCTGCTGAGCTTGTTGTTTAATTACTTTTAGTGATGAAGAATGTCAATAATTATGATTTTCAACCCTCTATGACATTTACATTCGTAAAAGCTTCAGAGGTTGGCTTTACTAAAACCTGCTGAGGCTACACTTGAGGAGCTAAGATGAGGCTTGCAGTGCTACTTTTTACAAAAAGAATGCCTTTTAAGTGTCTGTGCTCAGCCTATTGGATGCCCACAGCCTATAGCCAACACTTCCAGCCCGAGCCAGTCAAAGCAGTGGGATGGTCAGGTCACACATTTATGACTGAGATGAGTGGTAGAAATGGCAATTCAAAGGGTGGGTTTGTTGGAGTGCCTTTGGCATCTCTCATTTTACAGGTATATCACTAATGAGAATTGAAGTGGCCCCAGATGTTTGCAGTGGTAGGATTTCTGTGATAAGGCAAGGTTAAAGGATTAGTAAACTCTCAGTTTCTAGAGGTTCTCTGTGATAAGTTTGTGTAATTTCACAGCCCAACATTTTGATAGTCCTTTTAACTCAATGGAGGTGACAAAAAAATTAAGATTATAAAAATAAGAGAGAAATTAGGGTCATTTTAAAATGCCATGTGGTAACTTATCTGAAGGTTCTCATCATTCCAGATTAATTTCCTATGCACTGTAATAATATTGTCCTTATACTTGTCTTTGGTATTCAGATGGATTAAATTTTAGCATAAGTTATTAGAAACTATAAATAAGATATCAGTCTGATTTAAATCCTTCAGAGAAACGTAAAATAATAATCTGGAGGAAAAAAACCCATGTCTTAATTACGATATCAAATTAGATTAATTTGTAACAACAGTGATACTTACACTGTTTTGTTTTAGTGTCAGACAAAATGTGTATATTTAATGAAAAGATGATAGCCAGGTGGTTTTTATACATACCAATATAACATAGATATTATTCTTTATTTTTGCTGGTACAGGTGAGAGTAGAACCTCATCCCAAATTCTGAAAGGCTTACTGCATATTATATCATCTCACAAAAGTATTCTTGTGAAAAAAATCTATCCTTTGAAAACCTTCACTTCAAGGAGTTTGAAAAGATTCTTTTTGTATCTTATACACCTCCACAAATCTTATTTTTCAATTTTTTTTTACCGGCATGCTGCTGAAGACATTATTCTTATTTTGGCTTCCCAACACACAGAGAATAAGTATTGTTGCAGGGACAAGAAGACATTTTTGTTTTAGCAAAAAATGCTTAAAAAATATTTTTAAAGGGCATGAGATGTTTTGTGTTAAATATTGCCAATGCTGAAAGATGCTGAAGGTTTCATTTGAACAGTTTGGTGCAAGGTTCCCTCTTTCAACAAGTCTGTGTCCCAAACTCTTGTGTAATAAAACCAGCTGCCAACTATTTTGAAAAATAAACTGCCTAAGTTGGATTCCTGTTAAGCAATCAGCTTCAATCCTCTGGAGAAAGGGTGAGCAGCTTTGTTCCTCTTTGTTGAAGTCTGGGTTAACCTCCTTTATTTCTTGGGCTGTAATAATTTGGTTTTATAAAGAAAGCCTTCCATGTGCTAAAAGCTCTGCTTGGACACAGGGCACTTCCCAGCTCCCAGGGCGGTTGGTTTGTGTGTTTGGACACCTCTTTAACCCCCCCGGCTCTGACCTTTATAAAGATGCTGAATACCACAGAAGAGCAGTTGCACTTGGAGAGCAGTTTCACAGTTACCTTGAGCTGACCTAAACCAGCACAACGCCAAGAGGACTGGTCCTGCCCTCCTATCTCTGTCTGGAGCCAGGTCTTTTGGAAAAGTAAGGATCATTTGGAGCATGGTTTCACAACAGCCTAAGCTAGTCTGTGCTGAGACTGGCACAGCTTCTAGCTGTGCATTCCCTCCATGCTCACCGTTGGATCAGAGTTCACAAACTAATGACTTTTTTCTTTCTGTAGTGTTAATTTTCTGCCACCTTCGTGACCTGAACTGGGTGATGCAGGAGGGAGTCCAAAGAGTGCTTTTTCCTGTGCCAAGAACGAGATGGAATGTGCGCAGGAGTTCAATATCTGTTAGGATAGAACTTGACAAAGAGGGTATGTCAGCAAGAGAAACACGTCTGATCCAGTCAGCTGGGCTGGGACTTCCCTGTTTTGGTTTTCCAGTATATCTGCAAACACACTCGTATTTGCTTTTTCGTTGTTGAAACACCCCTCTTTCTTGTCTGGGACAGGTCTGCTCCCTGCTCTGGCAGCTGACAATGCATTTCCTTCTGCTGAAAGTCCTCACAGTCTCCCCAGGGTTGCGAGTACACAGAGAAGAGGGTTGCTAGAGGCACTTTCACACCTACTAATGGAAGAGTCATCAAAACTGGTCTCTGGGGGGAATGATTTCTCCTTGAAAGTGAAAAGAGTTAAATCATGGTGGGTGCTTCCTGACACTAAATTCAGCCCATGGGAAGAGAATGCTGGAGGGGAGGGAGTTGTCTCTTTGTAGGACTATACCCACCTTCTGAACACTCCGCTTTCTTCTTTCTGTCTTACACGAATATGCAAAAGACGACACGTTTCTTTTGCAAGACTTGCAGCTATTTACTACAGGATTTGGAGACAAAAACAGTACAGCCTCCCTGTTTCCCCTCCAAACCCACGACTGTGAGATGATTACTGCAGCAAAAGAATTAAGGCTCTTGCTGGAAGAGAAAAACTCTCTCGCTTGCATGGGAGTTACAGGCAGGACTTGGGTAATGGGCTAATACCCATCAACACATTTTTGATGTCACTGTGCTGTTCCCCTCTGCTTGAGCTGACAGCTGACGGCAGGACTTGGCTGCATCTCCCCTGCATTGAGAGGAGTTTGGATGTCAGATGCAGGGAGACAGGGCAAGCTTGAGCAGCCAGCCGTGAGCAGAGCGAAGCAGTGAGGAATGACTCTCTGCTCCGGGGCGTGAGGTGCCATTGCGAGCCTGACCTTTTGAATACAAAGCATTTGTCAGAAATCCAGAGAAAAACCAGCCGAACCAGTCAGAGTGGCTCTGCCGTTCTTTTAAGGGAAGCTCATGTGTTTAAGCAGACACATCTACCCCCAGGCCTGATCCAGACATTGTATGCAAGGATCTCTGATGACACTGGAGGCCCCGTGTTCACTCCAGGTAGCAGGAGAAACAAACCTCACACCCTCCTGTGGGCTCTTTGCTCATTCCAGCTGGGAGTCCAGTAACTCTCGGTCTAGCCAGGGCAAGCTGTAAAAGGGTAACAAGATGTTAAAGGCACCACGAGATGGGTGCAGACAGCTCTACTAAAAGCTGTGTGAATCCTCAATACCCTGTCCTGCATCTTGGACTTTCAGTGCTCAGTGTCTGACACACAGCCAGCCTCTCTCACAGAGTGTCCCCCTACATCTCTGTGACTCCCTGAGCCACCACTTTCCAATGCAGATCTCCCAAAATCTCATGCCCGGAACTCTGGACTCCCGTGACTGAATCTCCCGTGATGTTCTCCTGCAGGTAACCCTGTGTAGCAGGGCCTCACAGCCGTGTAGGTTCTCAGCCTCACACCTCGGTGTCACGGCAGGAGGATGAGGATGTGAATGGCCGCGCAGGGTCAGGAGAGGGCAGTGAAGTTTATGCAGCCTATCCCCATCAGAGGCGCTTTTGTGCACCACAGCTGAGAGCTCTGTCCATCCAGATCTGGAGATCTGATACACGACCTGCATCTTCCCACGTGGCTGCTCTGTGTGGCAGGATGAGAGGCATGAACCCTCCTGACTCTCCACCATGCCAAGTGTACTTTTCCCAGGAGCATTTCTTCCCTCCTTTATTAGATCTCCTTTAAGCTGCTGCAGAGCTGCACCCTCAGTAACCTCCCAGGGACGCCTGGAAACCTCCACAGGCTGCACACCGTGGAGTAACACAGCAGCACATTCCAGAGTCACTTCTAACTCTGCTCTCCTCCCTAAACTATCCATGCACGCCAATCTCCTCTGCACATTAAGGAAGGCAGAACTCCAACTGGGAAGGACCCCCTCCTGTTTCCTGCGCCTTTCTGCAGCAGCAGACAGAGCGATTTGCCTTCCGAGAGACCCTCGAGTCCCGCCGGGCTGCCTGAGCGGGGTGCGATAAAGAACCAGCGGGGTGATGAACGGGCGGAACGGGGAGCCGGGTCCTGGCTGTCGCTCCGTGCTCGGCCCTGACATCTAGTGGAACAATTCCTCTAAAGCACCTCAAGCCGAGCAGAAAAGATCAGGGTTTGCTTCCCTGCAAGGCTCGATGGAGCAACCATTCGTCTGTGTGATCGTTTCTTTTATTGCACTTAACACTGCCAAAGGATTTGTTGCGGGAAAAAGGAGGAGGTCGCTGCATGAACAAAGAGGATGCACTTTGGGTAGTAGTTTTCACTTTTTCCTCCAAATCTGAACTTCTTTTTGCTGTCAGGTGAATGGTCTTCTCGTTGCAGCAGTGACAATCATCAGTTTCACAGTTACTTCTTGATTAACGCCATTAAATGAAAACCAACTGTGGCACAATCCCAAGAGACCATAGGGTAAAACTGTCAGGGAGCTCATAATAAACCCTGTGAAAGATGCAAAATTGCTATGGGCTAAATTTTCCACCCGGCTTCTCAGAACACAGCTGTGCCACTTGTAAGTACCACTGTTTGCACGTGCAGCCCTTGCTCTGTTTTCACAGGTGAGAAAGGAGCTCGCAGTGAACAGAAACATTTTGTCAATATAAACCAGATTTTTCAACTGCTCAGCTGGAAGTGATGCACATGATTGTCTTTCATAAGGAAATGCATAAAAACCTCATTGCAGCTGAGAGGCCCAATGTGGTTTTTTGCTCTTGGAAAGTTGTCGAATGTTTGTGATGCCCTTTGTGTAGGAGCTGAAAGCATTATGGTGACAGTGACGACAATGATGACCAGCTGCTGTTGAGGTACAGCAGGAATCTTTATTCATAAGATTTAGAGACTCTGCGTTTGTGGTGCTGGATCACCAGCACAGACAAACTGAGTTTCCCATGGCCAGACAGCCCTGCACGGGGCTGTGTCTGAGAGGTTCATGCCCTCCCACATGCAGGTCAGGTCTTTTCAAAGGCCAAACCTCATTCTTTTACGTTCTTCCAACAGGGGCACAGAGAAAGGGGAAGGAATGCCTTAAATGACTCCAGGAATTTCCATCCCAAGGTTGGAGTACTCCTCAGAGATGTGCTTCAAGGTGCCTGGCCAAGTGACTGACTGGCCCTGGGGCAAGTTACTGCCCATCAGCTGACTCTGCCTGTGAGGCACACCTTCATCTCTAATGCCAACAGAGTTGGTTACTAGGCTGTGCTGATTGTTGCCAACTTATTAGACTGCTTTTGGTTGCACGTCTGGACCTTACAATCTGATCTGAGACAGCTGAAGTAGAATCAGAGCCAAAGCTTTTGTACTCTTTGAGTCTGCTACTTGATTCTTCATCAAATTCAGGGGAGAGGCAGTGTCAGAGAGCTCCTGCGGAACAGGGACATCTCTGCTGTTAATGTGCTGGGCAGGGCCTCTGTCTCAGGGCCAGGGCTTCTCCTGGTGGGTTTATTTAGAATTTGCACAGTTTGATCACTGCACAAGTCTTAAACAAGGAATTAATTGAGATTTTAATAAATGGTCACTGCATGCTAATTGAGTACCCGCTTGATTATTTAAAGAAATTATGTGAAGTTTGTGTAATTGGTTACATTGGTATTAAATTAGCATATAAAATCTCCTGCAACTCTCATATGATTTAATGAGGCTGTTATAGTGCGTGAATAAAACGGTGATTGATGAGTGAAAACCTCTTTTCCGAGCACCGAGATTGTTTAATAAGGTCAGAAATATTTCTGACATGTACTGAGCTACTCATGTTATGCAAGTCACTTTTTGACAACAGAGTGACCCATGTGTATAATGAGGACTTTGGGATTGAAGTGGATTCCTAACTAACCCAGCATGTGACTGGATTTGGACCTGCAGTCCCACAGCAGTTCATGAAAAAAAGAGAGGTCACTGCTCTGTCCTGGCTGAACTTCTCTCTTTTTAATTGTCAAGCACTGAAATGAACTGAGCTGTATTTCAGGGTGCGAAAGAATAGAAAATATAAAAGGCAAACAGTAATCTGGAAAAGGAGGATTTGAAGCTTCTCACATTACTGTAATCCTGATGCCACTTCCATCTGACAGCTCAGAGCTGCCTCATGTGTGGTCTGTCTTGGGTGTGCTGAAAACCCAACATCAGCCCAGGACAGCCCAGCCAAACCTCCTTTCCTCGGGCTGTAACTCCCATCTCCTACTGTTCTGGCAACAGAAAGGTGCAGTGTCTTAAGAGAATCTTTGATGGCCCTTACAGGAATTGGTCTGGTGGTGTGTTGCACTGATTTGGGGCCGGAGAAGGTGGACAAAATGGCACCAGAAGGTGCCTTTGAGCAGAGCCACTCCAGCAGTGTGGGGGGAGAGGGGACAATACCCTGCAATGAACTGCTTTGCTGGAATGCTTTGGGGCTCACTGGCAATTGGTGTAAGGAAGAACAGCCACGTTGGCAGGAACTGAGGGGTGTTTGCAGGGGGTGTGGAGTCACTCCTGCTCCAGTGCTCCTGAGCCGATGGCAGTGTAGTCAGCCGCATAAGGTGAAAATATGGATGCTAGGATTTGATGTAACTGAGCCCTGCTCTGCCCGTGTGGAAAGCAGATGTTCTCAAGTCTCCAGGTGTTGAGAAATGCTGTGTCAAGCTCATGGAAAAGCTTGCCAGGTAGTTTGAAGATTGCTAGTTTTCTCATCTCCTGGGCATGCTCCCAAGGCAGTGTTCAATGCCTGATACAAGGCACAAAAACATCTGTCAAGACTGATGTAGGCAGGCAGAGCTGCTCCTGCCTTGGGGCAGCCAGATAGTCTAGGTGATCTTTTGAGATCCTTTCCAGCCCTTATCTGAGACTGATTTCCTGGAGAAAATAGGACTTGTACAGACCTTCTGCTTGTCTGTCCTCCCCCTCTCCAGGAGTTTTGGAGCCAGTTGGCCAATTTTAAGCATGTGAAGAATGAGGGAGAAGAGATATTGAAGGTTGTGTGGCTGTGCACGTCCACGGTTCCTGAGAATCATGCTACCTGTTCTCACAGAGGGAAGGAAGCAGAAGGTGTGCCCAGGTTGGTGTTTTTTGTTGCCACGTTTCCATTCTGTGCTCTGGGCCCTGCAGCAGGATGAGCGTGCAGGATCCTGGTTTGTGAACAGACTGCCCAGGCCTTCCACTGCTCTAAAGATACAGGGACAAATTTTGAAAACAAGGTTCACTGCGTTCCTTCTAGAGGCCTGATTCCTTATCTCTTTCCCTCCTGCTCACTGGCTTGATTTTGCCTGCTTATCTGTTACATCCTCTTCCTCCCCAATAAAAAGCCATTTTTGGAGCCGGATGTGCACATGTCCCTGAGTGCTGACCTCTACAAAGCTTTTTAAATATCCCAAGCTGCAGCCACACATTTAACTGACTGTTGTTTGAGTCAGTATTCTTATTTATTTGCACTTATGGCAGAACCCTGCACCCTAGCAGACCTAATGAAACTGGATATCAGGAGTACTGGGGTGGCTGGTTTGCTTCTGATTGTGGAGGGTGTGTGGGGTGCAGCCAGATCATACTTCTTTCTGCCACAGAGCCTCCAGGCAGATTCTTGTCTGAGACTTGTACCAAGGTCCGCTCAAACACGTAAGGTCAAATCACAAGCTGTGCTTTTGATTATGCCAGAGTTCATTCCAAGGAGGAGAAAACACAGTGGTGTGTTGATTCTTCATCAGAAACTCTCCATCGGTTTGCCACCACAGCTCTCCAATCAGCATCAGAGAAGTAATCCCAAAGTGTCTCAGCCCAGAGAACCACAGGGAATATCAGGCACCAATGTCTACAGAGAGGGTGATGGCCCAGAGCACTGTGAGAGGGGACTGCATTTCCCGGGGTGCACATGCAGAGCCTGCAGGCAGGGCAGGAAGGTGCCCCTGAGGGCAAACAGCACCCATTTCCCCGTCTGCTGGGGCACTGTGTACCGTGGCAGCTGACAGGCAGCCTGGAAACCACTGCCTGACAGGCAAAGCTGAGGGGGAAGCTAAAACAAACACGAGACCGAGGTGTGACTCACTGAAAACACACTCCAGGCTGGGGCTGGTTCTTGCTACAGAGAGAAAAACAAAGACTGTGAGAAATAAGGTAGAAAGCCACAAAGTGAGGTAGTAGCTTGGTCAGGGTCACACAACAGGATGGTGGCAAAAGTTGAACTGAGCTTTCTTGGTGCCTGGTTTAGTGCTAGTTCAGCTCAGCTGCCTGGCTTCCATTGTGTTGTGACTGCAGAGCCCACAGTCACTTAGGCCTGTTATTATTTGTACGTCTGTTGAAGCAGGTTTCTGCATTTCACCCATGCTGGTCTATCCTCCTGGGAAGTCAAGTGGAAGTGCTGCAGCCTGTAACGATCTCATTCCCCTGCCAATGCACTGGAATCACAAGCGTTTGTGTTCGCTAAATATAGCAAAGAGGGACCTGTGGTTGATCAGTATTTCTCCCATTAGTGCTGTAGGTGGAACTGCACTTAATAGGAATTACACTAAATGGATATAGGAGACATGGGGATAATTGACCAAACTTGTCTTAAATGTGTTTGTGGAGAGAAAGAAGCCGCAAAATGACAGGCATTTTCCCCATTAGCCTCTCTAGAGAAGTTGCAGGCACTGTAGGCCAGATTCTCAGCTAGAGGGATTTGCCATTGCCTTTTTGTCTTCCCTGGAATCAGGCTGATTTACCCCAGATGCAAACAGTTTATTGGAGTCGCCTGGAATATTAAATGTCTTAGGCTCGTGGAAAAGTGAGGAGAAGACATAACTACTACAACCACAGGTTTATTGTCATGAGTTTGAGCTTTTAAAATAGGAATAACTGAGCCTGCTGAATAGTAGAATTAAGGCCAATGTGCCCACTGGTGTAAATGAGCATGCAGCTGTATGGCCAGAAATCGGATTCCACACATTATGCCAGGAAGTAATTTAACACTGAATGTATTATTTCCTTAATATACAAAGCATGCAAGTTGACAGGCTCATTTCCCAGAAGGTATATTTTAGTACCAGTACACCTGAAACTGCAAAATAGACATGTCTTTTGTCTTTCCCCTTCCCAAACACAAAGCTGTTTATTTAAATGAAAGGGGACTTAATGCACCATTTATGGATGTGCATTTTGTTCTGGTATTTGCATTCAACATCGATTCCCTTTTATTTCAAAGGAGGCAGTGGAAGGATTTGTAAATTATCCCCAGCCACTCTACACATCAGTCTCAAAACGAGAGGTTGTGTTTTTTTCACAATCACCACTGGGGATTGTGCTACACAGTAACCTCCATGTAATGGTTCTGGTCTCTGACCCCACCTCCAGTGAAGTCTTCTGCCAACATCTCTTTATACCACTGCATTCATCTTCTGGTGACACGTGGATTTCTCAGGCCTTGGAAAGATCTTCCTTTGAGGGGACATTATACTGCAATGCACTGACATGCTTCATGGCTCTAATTTGGGAAAAAAGTCTTGAAGTTAAGTGTGCCACTAAGATTGAAGGAAGAAGCTTTATTTTAAAAAAATTTTCTAGCCACCATAGTGACAGGAAAAAAAATAACATCTAGGGATGCTTTTTTTCCCTGGTGTCATGCCAGTCTAATGATTCTAGGACCTGAGTCATGATTTTGGAATGCTCCATTGACTCCACTGGAAATTAAGCACTTCAGGTTGAAGTGCTTGTATAAGTCTTGTCTTGAGTAAGATTAGATTTATACTTGTGTTTAAGTGCTTTGCTGAACAAGGGCACAATTAAGTTAAATATGATTATTTTGTTTCCAGAGACAATCCCCTTTCACGAGTCTGAAGGAAACAGCTCCTGCAAATGCATTCATCCTTAGGACTGAACACAAACGCCTTTACCGAGACTCAAATAAAAATAGAGCAGTTTATTTTAAAGAGAGGCTGGATTTTCATCTTTTCTAATAAAAAAAGAAAACCTGATTAAACTCTTTGCACTTATAAGTGCCCTACTTTCAAATCAGACCTGACACTAAGTAGGTTAGTGGGAGGGGAGCTTTAACAAATTTCCTTTAACAGAACTTGATGTGATCCTCTGACCTGAATTTTCAGGCTTAATCTGCTTTAAAGAACATGCTTGAACCTAAACCAACAGCAAAACTCACAAAAGAGCTAAGCTGTTAATTTAAAACAACAACAACACCACAGCGATAACAACCCCCCAAACAAACACAGAACCCCAGCCTGGGACCATGCACAGCCAGCCTGTGGTGATTTAACTCGTGCACGTGTGTGTATGAGTGTGCTTGTGGGCTCTTGTGGGCTTCTTTTTCTTGCCTTTTTTTTTTTTTAAAGGAAGAAAAGTGGCTATTGAAAGTGTTAAAGAAGCAAACCTGGGACTAAGCCCAATGCTACTGAAAGGGGCTTTTGATGGTACATCCCCTGAAAAACTACAGTCCTCCCATAAGTCATCAGATATGGTATTGCAAAGGCATTTAAATGTGAGGTCCTGTCAAGTTATGCGAAAGCCCCATGATATATGGCCCAGAGGAGTTTATCTTGCTCTGGGAAAAAAAGACCTTGGAACTGACACTTTATATTCCAAAGCCAATAAAAACATCTTAAAATAACGCCCCCTCCCTTCCTCAAAGAGCAACTGACAGTGAGAGAGAGAGCAGGGGTGGGAGAGCAGTGATCAGCAGTGATTCGGTTTCTGGGTCTGAGAACTTTGTTGTGGGCAGTGCAACTCTGATGATTTATAATTAACTCCAACATGAAGAAGAAAATGCCAGGCTTTCATAACAGCACTACAAAAATAACCACATTCTCAGTGTTTGCAAAATTGGAAACAAATGTCCCAAGGAAAACAAGAGCTCTTTACAGCCCTATCCATGCTTTGGAGCAAGGAAAATGCTGGAATTCAATCAGGACCACAGATGATGAGCCAATATCATTTGTCATGGGAAATTCATCTGGGTAAAACAGGATTGCTCCATTACCCTTCCATCACTCTAACAAATAACTGGATTGAAATCTCTTAAATTAAAAGCAGTTAAGACCTCTTCTTCTTTTTGGCAGAGAAATATTGTCATCCTCTGTACCCCAAGGACCTGAAAGTGAAAAGTGATAGACTAAAATATATACATTTCTTGTCTTGCATCCAGCTGGTGACACAAGATTCTTGAGTTCTGGCTGATCACATGAGTGATCTTAGATAGTAGCAGTTGCTTAAAGACACCTGACGGTTTTGGGGTTTGGACCCAGCACATTCCGGTTTATGGGATTTTAAGTAGGGCATGTTATTTCAATTTAGCAAGATATTACTTTTAAAGATGGGAGTAATCCCAGTACAGCCAGTGGGGCTACCAGGCAGAGATGTAAAGTATCTTGCTGACTCAGGACCCGAATTAGACAAGTAGCAGTGGCGTAAAGGCCCCCAGAGGATCCCAGTGAAAATCCTGAACTGGGTCATGAGGAAATAGTAAAGATGAAAAGTTTCTCTAAGGAGGATTCATAAGGGAAGCCCCGAACAGATCATTGCTGGCTTCCATTATGTTAGTAGGACTCTTGTGCTAATGGATCTTTTTTCTTAAAAATTAATCTCCAGGGTCCTGGGATTTTAGAAACCTCTCTATTTCTGCATCTCTATCTATCTCTATCTTTAAAAAACTTACAGTTCTTAGAGTCGAAGGTTAAAAAAAAGCTGATATAATCACGACTCCATTTTTCCCAAATACCAGTGCCTGTCCGTACGCACAGAGGAGCAGATACATTCAGAAAGGAGCACAGAGCAAAATGTTCTTCTTGAATTCCTTTGTGAGTCCTTATTTTGTGGATCCTGAGGTGTGTCAGGGACATGCTCAGCACTCCACAGCTGAATCCCCTGGGGGCTCCCCCATTTTTATTGATATATTTCATGCTAAGTACGATACAGAAAGTAGTCACACCAAGCAATGATGACAGCCCCTGACCAGGAGCGTTTACAGTATAAAAAACACAAATCAATAAAAGTCACTGCTACTACACAACAGAGCAAATGCAACACTAACCTGACAAAGGAAGACAAAAGCAAATGTGTAATGAAAACATCCTCTCAATGTGTTTTTTATACTCCAGTGACTCTATAGCCAGCATTTATAACTACAGCCACCTATATAGCTGTCACTCCATTCCTGATAAGATGTATCCCTGTTTAAGATGACAGTTTCTTTGGAGCTACTTGAAAGGAGAGTGCTGTGTTTCTCAGTCATTATTATTTTGGTCCAGATTTAACATTTTTCTTTTTTTTTTTTTTTCTCTCTTTTCCTTCTCTGCTCCAGCTGAACTCCTGTCAAATGCACCCATTGGAAACAATAAGATAAACCACCTCTGTCATTTACTTCCAATGCAGGAAGTCTTAACTGTGCTCTCTGTTCATTAGCACTCCCGGCTTCCCGAGCAGCCATCCGCAGAGCTGCTGCAGGATTCACCGACTACGAGCCACTGAAACCTAATTTTGATTCATGAGCTGGAATCTCTCTAGCACAGCCCTTGTGGAGATCCAAATCCAGCTGGTTTTTACCTGGCCTCGTGCTCGCCGAGCCAATATTTGGCCATACTCAGAAGATTTTGCAGAAATCATCTAAGATCTTTTGCTGGAGGGGTTTTGCAGTGTGGAGCTTGTCAAGATGGTTTTTGTGTGCTGTAATTTGGAGGTGGCTCCAGACTTCTGCAGAATCTCTCTAGTTTTCTGTTTTGCTGTCTAGTACAAATCTTGTTGTTTTGCTGAATATAATCAAACATCTCTCAAAGTAACAGTTATCAGAGGCACTGGGTACTTTTTGCTTTTATAAAAGAAGAACTCCAATGTTAGGTCTGTCTTACTCTGAAAGATATTTCTGTGTGGCAAGTGCACTAGAATTAGTCCACTGGAAAATATCCATTTAACAAAACTCAAATATTTTCACAAGTGTAGCAGCTTCATCAACTTTTGTATGGGAAGACATCTCAAAATTCACTGAGATAAGACTGAAATGCTTCATTTGATAAGAAAGGACTTTTAATTCCAAAAGGGTCAAAATGTTTCATTTCAATTTCAATATAATTTCTTATAATGTATGAATTAAATTAAAAAGAAATACAGTGTGAACACACTTTGACCTTTCTGACGGAAAACGTGGGTATGCAGCATAAGTGAGGACTGTTTCAACAGAAAGTTTGAAGTTCTTAGTTTTATTCCAAATTCAGAATGAAGCACAACTTCAAAAATGTTGATTTTCCTTGTCACATTTTTATGTTTAGAACAATTTAAATTTTCTCCAAGAGCTGCAGACGTTTACTATGCTGGCATCTACATGGTCAAGATGTTACTACTTCAGTTTTTCCTAGAGATTAGGACCACGATTGTCTTTAAAATAATATTAATATTGCATTTACAGGCATGTAGCCATATCTGTGAATTCTTGAGAAAGCTCTATTTTAATAAATGGATTATAACAATGATTGGTGATAGTGAAAATACCCATAAACATTGGCTGACTAAAATTCAGGTAAGGAAAATATTATATTAATTTAATGGGTAGAGAACCTGTTGTAAAAAACGGTCTCATGTGGCCCCAGTGTCTGTGCCAGTATCACGAGTCCCGACCAGGTGAAATTGGAGTGGATACTTGGACATGCAGGAACTGGCTGTGGACTCTGTCTGGCCAGCCAGCCTTTCCTTCTCCATTTCCCCAGAACTTAGACATCAGCACTTGGGAAATTCTTGTATCTTCCCCAAATTTTTCTCGAGTACATTGTTGTGCAACACACTGGCAGCTTCCAGCGCTTCTGTGGCTACACATCGATGGGAGAGTTTTTGTCTGGGAGGAATTTGCTAGGTTGAAGGAAAAACAAAGGAGACGGCATTCCTTCTTCCTTTAGGATCTCACGGTGCATGGCATTTTTCTGGCTGTGGGATGGAGGCTTGTCCATCTATCTGCAAAGTCCTTCATGCACATGACTTCCAGTCCTGCTCCCCCAGGTGTCACTGATTTACCTCTGTGTTCTCTCAACTGGTTAAAGCAACACCTTCCTGCTGCTCCTCTCTCTGCTGAGCTGCCTGCCAAGGATGCCAGTCCTAAGGTCCCTCTTCCCAATGAAGAAACGCTCCTCCTGGAGCTTGTGGGATTCAACCAGCTCTAAGCCCTCGACAATTCTGTGTCTTAGCCAATGCTAACATGAACTGTGCTACAAACTAATGTAACCTCCCACATGTCTCTTCTGAATTTTTACCTGCTTTTCGTAGATGAGAATTGGCCCATTTTTTATTCCCCTATGCAAAATTAATTCTCTTTTTTTAGACCTTAGAGATGCTTCTATTGAAGCAATGAGGGAGGAGCTTGGCTGTAAAAGACTATCCCAAAAATGCCAAATAAAACCGGTCTTTGTTTTGTGCCATTTCCGGACTCTGCAACATTTTAATAACAAATCCTGAAACCATATGACAGTAATATGGAGCATCTTTTTATGATAAACATAAGTAATGAGCCTTGTCAAAGAGACACGGGAATGAGTAATACATAGCAATCTCCATTCAAAGAAAAAGAAAGAACAACTGTTGGGGGAAAAAAAAAAGTGACATTTTCCCAAATCTCTGCATATCGGTGGCCATAAAGCAATAAAATTCCAGGACACTGTGAGCTTAGGCACACAGAGAAGTAAATGGGAAAAAATGTTTGGGAAGACAATGTAACATTGTCTCATAATTTACAAACCCCTAATGATTTCCAAAGCTGGTATGCGAGATTTACCCTCCTTTTTTGGCATTCAAATTGACGCAGGGGCTTTTTCCTGCCAACTGGAACATTCTTTAGGTGTTTTTTTTCTTCGCATGAAGTTCGTTGTGATCCCATGCTTGCTATTATTCATAAATTAATTTCTGGCATCGCAATAAATTCTAGGAAAACCAATAAACCACAAACGTACAGCTAATTCTTTGTCATTTTTCTTTCTTTTTTTCCTTTTTTTTTTTTTTAAACATTCCGTGGGAAAGAAAAAAAAAAAGAAGCAGTAAATGTTTGCCGAGGTGCTGGATCCACAGCAGGAATTTATGTTTCCAATTGTTCTTCCTAACTTGTCAAAGAAGTTTTATTGCAGTCGACAATCTTTATTGGGTCTGTTGGGCAGGGCCAGCTTCAGAACGTATCTTAGACTGAGCCTGTGTAATACATGGAAACACATTTCCAGTGCCTGGTGAAACCGGGGCAGATCCCAAAACTCTGACTTGGTTTCTGCTCAGTCTTTGCTATGGGATCAACAGGGCGGGTTTTCTCTGTGGAAAAACTCACCTCTGAAAAGGTCATGGGGTCCTTAACTCTTGCATGAGGTAAATGTTCACAGCTGCATTTACGTGAAATTTCAGCTCGCCAGGAATTTTCCTTTCAGAAGTAGAAGGGGTTGCTCACCAAGGTGTGCATCTGTCCTTGCACACTGCCCACGTGTGCACCAACTGCTCTGGGGTGGAAAACGGTGCTTCCCACAGCAGCTGTACCAAGCAGGCTGACATGGGACAGGCAACAGAAGAAAACATCATTAACCACTAGGAGAGAGCCTGTCACTTGCAGCTCATTCCCCAAGACAAAGGAAAATGTGCGTCTAGTCCATTAGGCAACTGAGATGTGAAAATAGCTCCATTTTTCTTGGTGCGATAATACAGATTTAGAGCCTCATTTCCATTAAAATTACTGGGTTGAAATGTCCACACCAAATCCTTATTATGATTAATCTATATGCAGGCAGGTATGTACATAGAGTAGCTCTGAGTCATCTATCCCATATCATCTATGGTCTCTTTCGGCCAAGCTGGGTTCAGATTCAAATTCCCTTTGGGAAACAACTGGCAGAGATTGTGAAGTCCTTCCCTGCTTGAAGACTTTACTCCAGAACTTAATGGGATTTAGGCACCAGCTTCCCACTGAAATATTAGGAGTACCTAAGTGCACTGAGGAGCTTCAGCTCTAGGAAAGCTTCAAGAACTTCAGCTACTTAAAGAGTGCTACGTCACTGGAGATCATAGGAGTTTTCTTGGCCATCTGGAAGCTGAGTTCCAGCACCTGCAAGTTTTTCTCTTTGAGGCTTTCATGCTACAGCTTGGGAAAGCTTGCATGAGCTGCCATGTCCTGCCCTTGAAAGCGTGGAGGTTCCTTCAGGCTTGAGGGGCATTGTTGGCAAAAAGAGCAGATTTACGAACAGAAGGGATGAATGAACTCTCAGTATCCTTCCAAATGAGGAATAGCCCTGCCCGAAGTTTTCTTATGTGAGCTGACTAGCTTCAGTTCAAGCACTACAGCAATTAGGAAAACCTCGCTTTTTGCCAACGGGGAATGATTAACAGAAAGTTGTTTGTTTTTTCTTTTAACCACTCTTCTTTCCAAGGGAGTCCTGTCAAGGCTCAACCAGGCCTGCAACAGCACTTGGAATTCCCAGCATGCCAGGTGGTAATACTGAGAGGTAAAACTCCTACAAAGTGTTTTTCTTGGAGTTCCTCACTAGAGTCAAGTGCACACAGGCAGGATGTTTGCACAGGTCTGTAGATCCCTTTCAGCTGCTGGTAAAGAATAGTAAATAATATGCAGTACATGCACATGTATGGCACCCTCAGGCCTGTGGGGCAATGTGGGAAGGATGCTGCTGGGGCAACTGCCCCACAGGTCTAGTAGAAGCTGCAGGTTTTTCCTTCCAGCCCTGTGTGGTGTGTGGGTGTGCTTGGGCTTTGCTCTGATCTCATTAGCTCTGTGATAGCTGCCATCTTCAGTTGCAGAGTCTTCGGATTCAGTGATGTGCCAGAGCTGTGGTCATTTAGCGAGATACAGCCCATCAGCTGAGCTCCAGTAAGATCCCTGTGTGCACTCCTGGCTTGCTCCAGCAGCAAAGGAGCCCAGTTTAGTGTCAATGCCTTTCCCTAAGGTCAGGTAGGGTCAAATTATGTCACAGATGATGCTGCCTGGAGCTCGTGTGTGCTGGGCTCGTAGTTCAGCAGAACGCAGTAATTTGTGGTGTGAATGCATATCTGAGCCTCTTGTCTGTTTTGGTTTTTGGGGGATGATTGTGAAAGCTTTTGGAAGGAGGTGCCACCTATGAACGGCTCTTGGGTAGTGTGGAAGAAACGGATGTGAGTGTGACACCAGGAAGACCAAGGGAAAAAACCTCGATTGTGGATGAGGAGACTGGGCAGTCACATGTCTCCTCACCAGGATCATACATGCCCAGGTCTGGAAAAGAATCCTTCCTTTCTCCATCTTCCTCCAGTCCATTTCTTGTGCTCCTCCTCCTAGGGAGAACAAAACGTGATGGTATCCAGTTCACTGCAGGACTGAGAGCAGTGGACAGTCAGCTGTGGGTTGGCAAGAAATGATTAATTTTTCCAGAACACTGCACCGCTCTTTTATAAAACATATTAGTGTTGTTATAAATCAATGAACATGGTTTATAATAGCAATGATGCCCTTGAAATCTGTTAATACTGCAGTCAGTGGTGGTTTGCCAGAGCATTTAGTGCCCTTGGTTTCACCTTGGGCTATTAACTAACAAATCGGTTATTAGCCAGTGGTAATGACCAATTTTCTAGGGATGATTGCTTAAATATTGCCCACCTTGAAAAGAGAATTATTGCTCAACTGAAAACGGAACCCTTATTTTCAACTCGACAGAGCTAATGATCTTATCTGATTTCTTTATCTTCCTCCACCTACTCGAAGGTGGTCCGAGATCGTATTACCAGAGAATGGCTTCGCCTTCTGCCTTCTGTGACTTGAGTCCAGGAAAAGTTCCATATTTAATATTTATTCCCCAAGCATCGGTGGATGAAGACAGATGGTAATGAAACCAGCGTTGCTGAAAGTGACCACAATGATAATAGATTCTTTATGATGTCCAGAAATTCTGGACTCTCAGTCTCGGCTTAAATGTAGCGTGGCGCCAAGCCCGTCACCTTAAGCTTAGTATTCCTGTCATCTCCCTGACCTGTCTTTAGACCCGATGAGTGCAGGCTGCACTAAAGGCATCAATCTGTCTTTCTCCCCCTATAAATGTTTTAAATACCCAAAGCTGGTCACAAATGACACATTCTGCAAGAAAACCTGTGTGAGGTGGGGGCTGGGAGGCACAATATCTAGGGTAAAGAAAAAAACAACAAAAAAAGAGAATCTTTACTGTGGAGCTCACTGGGTGTACACGTTTGTTAATGTGCTGTACACTGGAAGGATTTGCCTGTGGTTTGTGCTTTCTGCTTCTTACAGTCATCTTCCCAAAGCAGCATGTTTTAGATGCTTTTGGAATCGTGAACCTATCCATTTTTTCAGAAGAGCCAACACCTACATATGAATTTAGTACATGGAGAGTGAAATTTTGGTTGTTAACTTTTGAGGATCCCTTAGGACTCACCTAGGTGAGTGAAGGAAAGGGTTTTGACTTGAAGCTGAATTTCCCTCTCTTCTCAGGCTAATTCTACTGCTAAATGAAACCTCTGCATTTCACAAGTGAAAACACCTAAGTGTGGTTGTAACCAGCAATAGTTTGGACCTTGCATGGTTGGGGTGGGCTTGGAACAAGGAGTCAGAGGAAGAATTTGGGCAGCATGTTTGGGTCCTTGGACTCCTGGTGCCAGCAACGCTCTCTTGCAGCTCACACACAAATTGTCCTGCAGGATGCAGTTCCTGCACTGTGATTCCTGCCCAGCTGCAGGGCCAGGCCCACCCATGGTAAGCTTTAAAGAGAGGTCCATGATTTCCACAGGCATGGAGCATATTGTGTGCTCACCTCTCTGTTCCTCCATCAGGAATGTGTAAATGGGAGTTTAAACCAGTGCTTTGGCACCAGATGGACTCAGCTTCTCCCTGCCCAGATGTCTCTCTCTCTCTTAGGAAGAAAAGAAAACCAACCAAGAAAACAAACAACAGTGTTCTGTGCACAAGCAACTTCTTTTTTTATACCATCTTCTACTTTTACTTTGCTTCATTTATCTTATGCTTGAAGGCTGTGCAGTTTGTGCTGTTATAATGGAAGTGGTATATTCAAGTGAGCTCAGGAAAATCAATGGCAAAAATCCCTGAGTCCTAAAAGTTGACATGTGCATGGCAAATATTTGAGGAGGGGTGGAGATGAATTCTTAGCTAAAACTGGAAAAGCTTGTATGCCTATGGAGGACTTTGATGTCTTTGTTCTTTGTGAGTACTATGCTGCTTCATTTTTTTACCATTGGACTTGATGATCTTAAAGGTCTTTTGCAGCCTAAATGATTCTATGATTCTATTATATAAAATAACATTTGAATCACTGCAAAATAGTGCAACGTGGGTGTAAGAAACTGTATCTTACAGGGCAGCAATGGAAAATCAGGTCCACTGAGCAGGGATTGAATCTTCTAAGATGCTGCTGGATAAATAAATAAATAGACTTTCTTTTTTCTTACTTTCCAAACAAGAGCAACATGCAGTGCTCTTCATCTGTCTGAGACAGCAGGAACAGTCTGCTGGGAACATTGGGGAGCATCTTTCTTGCCTCCACTCTCTGTGCTGCCAGTGTCAGGTCGCTGGTGCTGGGTCTTGTTAAGATTCCCAGTCCAACAGGAGTAAATAATGGATGTTGCACCAGCTGGCTGTTCGGCCTGTAAAATTCCATTTCTAAACACAGGATAAAAGGAGAGAAGAAAAAAAACTTGCTCTCCTGTCCATATCCCTAATACTGCTTCACTCTAAGGTAGATAATGTAACTTTTACCTAGCAATGTTTTTGGAAGACTTTTCTGAGTGCATTAGGCCAAAGCATAGTCATTCTGTATGGCAGGGCTCTGCATTTATGTTTGTATTAATTAAATTATATATGTTACTTCTTTACACCAGCCAAAACTCTTGCAGCCCGGTAACCATCAAGAGTGCTCTAAAAATCCAGAACTAACAAACCAGAAGGGCTCTCTGGGGTGGGTGCAGGCAGGATAGGAAGGGGAAAGGGGCTGTGCAATTGTGTGGCACCTCTTCAAAAGCTGACTGCTGTCACTCTGCCCTCACTGAGAGCTCAGAACCATTCCCACGGAAGGCATATTTATGCCAAAACCAGCAGCATTGGAACCACCCCTCCTTGAACTCAATATCTTGAGGACAGACACTCAGGCAGAGACATCGGAAGTGACTTCCTTGAGCAGCTGAAAATACTTGAAAAATGCCTACATTTTGGAAAGTGGGTGCTGGACTCTGCTTGAAAACTCACTGAGTGGTTTGAGCCCTCAAAATAAAAGTCCTCATGATCACCAGGCATTTTGAAAAGCCTGGTGATTGTTGTGCTGTCAAACTTTTGAGGAACTATATGAAACAGGTAAAGCTCAACAATAATTAGGTCTTTGCTTCCAAGACAGAACAAGAAGTCTCAGGAGAGGCACTAAAATTTGGCATGACAAAGTGCAGAACAAATTAAATCATCACTGTGCAGTTGAAATTCCCTCCTCTCAGTAACCCACAATACAGACAAATGCACCTTAATTTGCAAAATTTATTGCCACCAGCAATTGCAACCAGCAATTTTGACATAGCCTCAAGAAGCAGTGATTTTCTTTCTGCTTTCAACTGACTTCTTGCAAGTCTTTATGACACTTTCTATGTGCCCTAGACCCCAAAGAATAAATTAGCCCAGTAGGTCAGTAGAGAAAAGGTTAACACTGTTCCTCTGGGGAGAGAGTCTGTTCACAGCTGGGAAGAGGGATTGGGCAGCTGTAGGGCCTTGCAGCCCCGATGCAGATGAGACTCTTTGTGAGAGAAACAGCCTAAAAAAAAAACCGAACAAAAGGGGTCAGGGCTTTGTCAGAACTCTTTCACCATGGCAAGGGTTTTGTTTCTCTTTCTGATTTTACTTGCCTTTCCTCAAGGTATGTCTAAGATGCTAAGGATAATTTCCTTTTGGAAGCACTGGGGGCTGTGATTTGGGTACTCTGTACCTCTGTACTTCTGAGGGTCTTCTACAGAGGGCAGAGAGGGAATTTCCCCTAATTCTTTTTGATCTGGGGGTTGGCTACCTTTGTCTAGGGATTCTAGGTAGGTAGGAGCTCTTACCCAAAGGCAGGTTAACTTCTTAAGGCCTATGGGCTGCAATAACTTCTTTGTGGGAACAGCAGGCTTGGAGCTTTCTGGAAGCGTCTGGATTGCTGTACGGGGTGCAAACACCACACATGCAGTGAGGTTGTCCAAGAAATCCTGGACAGATGGTATTCTGTGATGTGGTATGTTCTCCATTACTGGAAACTTTCCTGTTGCAATTGGATGGCTTTCTGAAAGATAGTTGAATTCATCTGCAGCTATTGGACTCAGCGTGGAATTTAATTTAGAGAAGCCCCATGGCCCGTGTTGTGCAGGAGATTGGATTGGGCGATCAGTAGTACCTTCTGGCCTAAAATCACAGCTGCCTAAATCTCTAATATATCTAGTTAAAAGCTGGGTTTGGCTTTCACAATGGCCAGGTTGCCCTCAGCAGCGTGAGTTTTTCTAAGCCTTACACTAGAAAGGACTGCCAAAACCTTCTGCTACAAGGAGCACAGGCATGTACGCAGTGTGCTATACGTCTGCTCCATATATTTGTGGTGAGCAAAATATAAATCTTTCCAGCGAAAGAACTCAGAAGAAGTCCGTTTGCCAAGTTACTTTCCTCCTTGGCTGGGAATTTAAGGGAACTTTTTTTTTTTTTGTCGTGTAAGCGAGAAAACAATGGAATAGATTCTCTAGTTCTGACCCCTGTTCCCCAAGACACATGCTCCCACCACTCTGGGTTTTGCACAGCTTCACAGGGGAAATCAGGAGCAAAAAGTTCAACTCTTGGGGCTTATCTGAGCAGGAAGTTAGTACAGAATAAGTTTGGGGGTATGTTTTAGGCACTGTAACTGTTCTGTGTTAAATCCCAGAGCGGATGTTCCTCTACTAAAGTGCCTTTGTGCAACTTGGCTTGATCCACTTTCCAAGGGGATTAATTTAAACTACAGAAATGGCCTTTGTGGCTCAGGAGTTTGTGAAATGGCTACTGTGTTTTAGATTTTAATCCTCATTTATTTAGTGCTCCTTTGCTACATGGTCAGGTTTTCACTAGAGCAACATTGAGACTTTTTAGAGTAGCTGCAGAGAATCATATTGCATTTTCTCCTCTTTTAGAATTCTCTTTTAGTAGATAGAGAGATATTGCATGGTTCCCAGGCTTCAAAAAACCCTGCCTTGTGGACAGCATCTACTGCAAACCTGTTGTCAAAGCAATACCTTGAAAGCAGGAAGGATGTTCAAAGCAAGCCTGAAAAGGTCTTGGTGGGAACATCCACCTGAATGACACTTGCAGGAAATACTCATAAGTCTGAAGAAACAGATCTGTAATCATTCTGTTTTTAAACCTAGTAAATGTTAATTATACCCATGTCAGGGGTGTGGTCTGTCTTGGAGAAGCTCTGGCTTAAGCAGTGCAGGTGCAAAGTTAGGAAGGATGCCTACAATATCATATAGTGGAATAACTTTGGTATTACAGCATGGAAGGTGTATGTGCAAGCGACCCATGGATGGAATTTTCTCCAACAAAGTGGTAAATTATCCCTTCTGGTATTTCACGAGCTGATTTATCTCTATTTGTTGTGGAACTCTTTCTGGCAATGCACATCCCAGCAGTGATAGCTGAGGTGTGTGCGCTGAAAGTTGCCCAGTGCTAAATAAAGGCTGCATGGAAATGGGGTGATGCACCCCTTAGATGCTTCAGCACATCTGCGACCGTCTGCAAGACAGTTCTACTGGTTTGAACACCTGTGATGGAGGCTCAGTCATCCCTGCCTGCATCAGGCTTTCCTCTAGCTGAGATCCTGGTGCTTTCTGCTGTGCAGTGCGAAGTTTTGATGCATGTCCAATGCCAGGGCTGAGACACAGGAGATCAGAACTGAAGGAGCAGATTCAGAACGACACAGATACCAGAATGACATGAACATCTGGAAACTCCATTAGGAGTGTGGATTCCCAGATGGTGTTGAGAGAAGGGAGGGGGAAATTGGGCTGCAGATGCCAGACGGTCTCACCTTGCCTTGGCTGCTTGGAGGGAAAGGAGATGGAGGGGTCAGTAGCAGCAGAAAAACAATGAGGAAGGAAGATCTACTGGAGCTTGTCTCCATTCTCTCATCTCTTTCCACTGCCTTCCGCTGCCTTGGCCAAGTTGCCTGATGAATTTTCCTACTCTCAGCTCTTGGCTTTTTTCTTTGAAGTCATGCTGTGCTCTGGTCCCAGGTGGCTTCTCCTGTGCCCCTGTGCTTCCCCTCTGTCAAGCACATCATTAAAACTCATTCCTTCCAAAAGGTAATTTATACACTCGTATGAATCCACATTAAATATCTGGGGATTTTCAAAGGGAAACAGTAGAAATCATTTCCAAACATGCTAACTTTGCTATCATTTCTAGTTCTACCGTTCTCCCTCCCCTTCCCCCATGCTTCTGTTGGTTTTACTCAGATTCAAGGATACCAGCCCCAAGGTGACACTTACTTCTTAAGAGCCTGGAAGACTGAAAAAGATTATATTCAAGTAAATATGATACATTGCTCATTTGCAACAGCTAATGAACTGATGAAACCGCTAGGTAGAGTTTTGTCTTAGCAACCTGACTTGAGAACAGTTTTTGATCTCCCCCTTCAGCACTGAGGGCATTAGTACCCATGCTGGTAGATGCTGCCAAAGGCAGCACATCCAACCCTTTGTGCTAATGGGGAACCCGCTGTTTCTGCAAAGACCTTCCTAAAAAGCCAGGAAGAGGTAAACAGTGAACTTGGCTTCCTCTGGTATTACTTTCTCCTCCACCTGCCTGTATAGATTCTAACATGCTACTTGTATTATGTAGGTCATGAATAATGAAGTATTTTGGCTGGAGCTAAACAAAGGCGACAGGTAGGAGGATCAGGTTTGCTATTTCCTTTGCAGGATTTTCACAGCACAGATGACCAACAAAAACACCAGTACCCTTGTAGGGCTTGTGGGGCACCAAAGAACCCTTTGTCTCTTTGCTATGCGGCTGTGCTGTCAGGGTAAAATTTTCAGTGATGTCAGATGAAAAAACTTTCCCACTGACACACGATGGTGGTGGTTCTTATCTTTTATCATAAAGCTTGGTGATGATCTGCACCTTTCCCCATTGTTTGAGCTGACTGCAAGCCTTCTCCCCACAGCCTAGGAAACCTCTGCTAGTTTACTTAACACTTTTCCCTCTAGTGTCCTTTTGTGGTGGTCCCAGCAAAACCTTGAAAGGTGAAGGTGAAACACATCGAATAAAATACTCTTGCAGCAGTGCTGGTTCAGCCAGGGGGAGAGCAGTAATGAAAATAGCATGAAAACACTTGATTACGTTTTCAGCTCTGTCTGGCAGCTCAAAAGACCTTAGAGGGAACACAAAGAGACACCAAATACTGTAGTAATCTTGAGCTACATAATAATAGAGTATTTGTTAGTCATCAAAAATTAATAATAATTTTAATAATAGCATGAAATAGTTAAATAGGTAAATAGTTTCGAAGTGGAAAGATATGCAGCAATTGCTTTACTTCCCTTATAAACAGAAGACAAAACAACAAATACAGTGTGTTACCAAGCAATAATATTCTGTTTTATAGTCTCTGGCAATAAGTCAATAATGGTTTTGTGGTGTTAAGGGCTCAGCACAATTTTAAAGGAATTTGATATTTTGGTCATCCAGGGAACCATTTTTAAAGTGAGGCTGGTCCTATTCACGTGACGAAGCCCTGAAATCATAGAAGTTGACCTGCAACAAAAGCAAACAGAAAAAAAAAAGGCTTTTTGATTCTATCATAAACATTTGGCTGTAAATCACCACTAGCCTCAGAACCCACTTTAAAAAATATGATGTTATTTGACATTTTCTTAGCAGTCAAGCAGAAAGCTCCCGCTCCTGGATCATACAGATTTAGTTTAATGTAGGAGTACAGCAAGTTACCCAGTACCTTTCATGATTATATCAACAGCACTTTCTGTTGGCTGACACACCAGGCTTGTTTAAAATCATCAGACCAAAGCAGACATGCTTCCCTTCACCTTTTTTTTTTCTTTTCTCATAATTTCTGAATTGATCAGTTATGGGAGATTTTGAGAAAGTAGTAATAAAAACCAAACAAAAGACAGACAGTTTAAGAGCCAACTCTTAAATCATCATTATTAGCAGCAAAATGGTGTTTTATGACTTTGGAATAAACAAATTTACTAATCTGAAAACTGTCTCTCTTGCTCCTTAGTCTGTTCTTCACAACTGCAATTTACAAGAAGAAGCTGTCCGGCTGCATTTCAGGGACACAGGAGAAAGCAGCTTCTGTGTGTAAATTAAAAATAGATTTCAATTTTCTTGCTGCTGTTGTAACTAAACAGCCTGTTAACCTATTTAAATAGGAGAACACACTCTGTACTCCTGTTCTAGAATACATCAAAAATAATGTGATTATGTCTCTTTTGATACGACCCTATCTTACTGCTACCTATATGCTTTTACATGAATGATACATGGAATTAGTTCCACGTTTCTTCTCTTACAATTAGCATATTAATGTGCCAGACAGATAATGCTAAAAGCCTGGATGCTTGAGCACACACAGTGCCTTCTTCATGGAGCTGCAACACTCAGCCCCTGTGAGTTCTCAGGAATGCATCTGTACATGCTCTGCCTCCTGCTTGTCCTGAGAGCGGCCCTGACCTATGGACCACAGCTGAGATACTTTGGGCGCTTATTTACTTTGTTGGCCTCAGAAATTCCACTAAAAAAGAAAGGCTCAGTGTCAGGCTGCCCACAATGGGGCCTTTGCTTTTCCTAGGGATGTGTGTGGATGTGTTTGCGTGCGCACGGCACGGCTGCGCGCGTTCCTCGGTATCTCGGACAGTCGAGGGGATTTCTGAATGCCCAGAGCTCACACACGTTTTTACTACGTGCCTGTCTGTGTGTTTACACCTCTGCATACAGGCCATGCATTTCTGTGCTCATGTATGCAGTGTGGAGGTTCAGACAGGCTCCCATGGTTTTATATGTCAGGGATCCAGCATGGCTGGTAAAAGTCCCTAATCTTTAGTCTATCTTGGTGGAACACTAATGAACTTGTAAAAACAGGAAGCAGCGGAAAACAAATGAATTTCAGCTGGTGTTTGAAGAGCTGTCAGATCCCCTCGCTGAAATGTTTCAGAGGAACATCTTTCTGATAAAACCTCTGAGAAAAGTGGAGGAGTTTCAGAAGAGTGATTGGAAAAACAGGATGCCGACTGGCAGGCTTTGCTAATGCATTGCATCTGTAAAGACTCCAGCAACTGAACGGAGCATTAGCTATGTGAGAGCCACAGAACTAGGGAAAGTTATTACATCTGAGCGTGATGGGAAGAAGGGGGAAGGGGAAAAGCAGCTGCTCCCTTTATGCATCTTGAAGTTTGCAGTTTTTTTGGGCCTTTGACATTTTTCGTTCTATCTACTTTGCTGTCAGCACGCAGCCTTAATTCTAACACTGATGAACAATGCTGCTTTGCTGTCCAACATCATCTTTCCCCTGAGGCTCTCCCAGCATTTCGTGAATATTAGGGAAGTTTTGTAATACCAGCATGAGATGCAGTGAGGGCTTGCTGACTTCACGCAGGATGCTGCACCTCTTTGCAAAGGTGTCTGCACAGCTTTGGCAGATGTTATCCTCATTTTACAGTGGTTTATATCACGGGATTACAGGATCCTTGAGTTTCTACTAATTTCCCCTTTTCTCTATTCCAGAGTTTCTGGTCACTGTTAAATTGATCTTCTGGTGCTGGCAACTGTTTTTGGGGGGCTGCTTGTTCCACTCCTGTCTAGGACAGGAGTCTGTTTCTTTTTGTCTCGAATCCTGCTTGACTCATGCTCTTGAAAATCAGGGTGCGGGAGTATGACTGGAGCAGAGCCCATACAGATAAAGGAGCTCAAGGATATTCTTGCTTCCTCCAGTCTGGACACAGTTGTGCTTCAGAAAGCTAGGAATTGGGTCCTGATAGCCAGGAGAGCGTTAAAAATGTAGAGTGAATTAACTTGACAGAGAGTGTGAAGTAAATTGTAGCAGAACTATTGATTACACAGAACCAGTGCCGGCTCTGTGGCTTTACCCACATCCTTCCAGGTGTGCTTTCGCTGGAGTTGTCCCTCAGAGCTGCACTGCCATCCAAGGAACACGTGTGAGAGCAGGAGCTGTCTGTAGGGTCTCACTGACAAGTCTCTAATACAACACGCCAGCCTTACAGCATACAGCTCTGTGTGTTTTCCCTCCTGCAGTGAGTTATTTCTTGTTTCTTTGCATTTAATCAATCTGCAATTCAACAGAACACTTACGCATGAGCCCTCCTTAGTCAGCGAGGCACTGAAACTTCTGTCTGCAAAAAACTCTCCAGAGAATGCCTCTGAGGATACACACGTGCCCTGTTTGGAGTTGGTGCACCCAGAGCATCGCTATGGAGCTGAGAGCTGCCTTTGGATGTCTTTCTGGGGCTGTCACAGCCCTCTTTGGGGGAGTGACTCCGAAGGTTGTGGGCTTTGCTTATGCCTAAGTGGTTTCTAACATCCGAGTCACGGCAGCACAACTGCAATTCCAAACATCCTGATCTCTGCAAGAGGATCTAAGAGTGGTCCCAGGAAAGCCAAGGACGGAGCAGCAACTGAAACAATGTAAACAGGAATACATTTAAAACAACAAGATGCAGAAAAATATCCAACAAAGCTGGTCTTCATTAAACCCTTTCTCAGCTGTCGCTCTCAGCCGTTCCCACTGCTGCTTCAGTGCATCCTCGTTCCGTCTGCTCCGACAGCCCTTCCCTGGAAGGCAGATGCTTTTGTGGGTGAAGCATCAGGCTGGGAGCTGGGAGACTTAATTTTGCTACTGAGTTGGGCAAAAGCAGTGTCACGTTTCCCTTTTCAGTGCCTGTCCCGTGATTCTTATCACCCCGACCTCCCAAAGGCCCGAGTTCATGCTCAGTTTCATGTACATGAATCACGGCAGCTGTGGCTGATGGGTTTCCATGTGTGTGGAAGGGTTTGGGAGGATCGTGGGGGCAGGCAGAGAGTAGATCTTGCAGGCAGATGCTCTCTTTGAGGAGGGTGTTCAGGGCATAGCTCAAAAGGTCTTGGCTCTCCTTTCTGAATATCAGGCAGTGTTTACTGAGATATAAAAATATTTTTCAATCACATCAAAATATCTGCTCCTCAATTTCTGTATGCTGTGCTCCTTCCATAACTAATTAATCATCATGATGTCCTATGAAAAATGTAATTATCTCAGTTGTCACTGTCCCATTTCACAGGCAAGGAAAGCCCTGGGGACACCTTGCTGTATTGCAGTGGTTCTTTTTGATCCCAGGGAGCCTGGGTGCCTCTTAAGCCCAAGACAGGGTTTACAAATCCTACCTTGGTTCTGGAAGGTAATATATGATAAAATTTATCACGTGCTTTAATTTACAGAGAAGAAGAACGATTTTCACATTTCTAACTTGTTTTTTTGTTGCTTTGCTTTGATCTGCATCATCTTTTCCAGGCAACTGGCTTCACAGGGTAAGGGCTGCTGTCTGTTAGCTGATTACATCCTGAGTTTGAACACCCACTCTAACCCTGGCAGAAGGCCTTTCACCTTCTGCATTATCTCTTATTTTTTACTGGATAAATACTTTGGTGTTGCAGAGTGTTTTTTTGCTTGTTTGGTTTTAATTTGTGTAATCATTGGGTTGTTAAAAAGAGATATCATAATGATGAGTTGCTTTTTTTTTTCATTCAGATTGCTGATATTTTGATGGTAAAGAGTTCGCTTCCATCACACGCATTTTGTTAATTTGCCAAAATTAAGGTAGATTCTTAGGCCATGTTGTAGAAAGGTGATAGAAATGTTCAGTCACAGCCGTAGCTAATGTGTGCTCCTAACAGGAGTCAGTGCAAAAATGGAAATTTAGAACAATGGAAAATTTTACTTGGTCTGAGATTCCAGACATCCGAGTTTAGAAAGAATTTTAATTTTGGAACCCGGTTATTCAGTATCTGTCACACACGTCCAGCTTCACACTATCATATTCATCAGTGTTAACCAATGCCAGCTTTGACTGGAAATCAGATATTGGATGAGAAGGACTCTGTGCTCGGGTGGCTGCGGGGTTGTGTCCCTTGGTGTTGGCTTCAGCCCCATCAGAACTGCTGGACCCCAGCGAGCTCAGACTCCCGCAAATGTGCAACGTTGACTCTGCAAATCTGTTTCTCTGTGAAACTCTCTATTGTTCTGTGTTCGAGGCCTTGAGAATTCTCTCCATCAGAAAAAATAATGTGCCAGATGTCTTAATAAGCCCTGTGCATTTATAGTTCTATATAAGGAGGATTTTTTAAAGCAGCGGATGTTTATTTTTGGCAGCTTCTGTCTTTAATGATTTTCCTGCTCCAGCTACCCTCCAGAAAACTGATAAGTGTATCCTCTTCCCATCTTTCAAATTTAGAGATGAGCATCAGGACTGGGTCCAGTCTATATGTTTGGCCTAAGTCCAAACACTGTCTAAGCATGGCAGATCTGGGGAAATTTCCAGTCCAGGTTACAGAATCTTTGGGTCTGCTGTTTTGTTTTTCATCATTCAAATGAAACAGATTTAAAGGTTTAGCCTATATTTCTATTATTTAAGAAAGCATCTATGTGTGTACGTAACGGGAAAGAGAAATAGTACATCGACTTGAAAACCCTCCAGTTCTAATAAGGGAAACAGCTTTCTCATAGGTTCCCACATCATCAGTCAGCTCATCACATGCATGCTGCTGCAAGACATTTTTTTTGTGATGAATTGAATAATCACATCTGTTTCTCAAGCTTGAGAAAAGTTTAAAAAGTCATTAACATTCTCCTGTTTCCACCATTGGCAGAATCTACTT
>VZTI01005594.1:370550-415517 GCA_013397865.1 Struthidea cinerea | reverse complement strand
TTTTTTTTTTTTTAAATCAGAATCTTGGCAGTGTAGACACGTGTGCATGTGAAAAACTTGTGTGTGTTTGTGTGCGTGCCTGCAGCTAAAGGGGGTGTGTGTGATTGTGTGCACTCCCACACAGACAGACGGCACAAGCACACAGCCACCACCTGCAGGCACGGGCACAGGGATGGATCACAGGGTCAGAGAATATCCTGAGTTGGAAGACACTCACAACCATCATCCAGTCCAACTCCTGGCCCTGCACAGACACCCCAGCAATCCCACCCTGTGCATCCCTGGCAGCGCTGTCCAAACGCTCCTGGAGCTCCGGCAGCCTCGGGGCCGTGCCCATTCCCTGGAGAGCCTGCTCAGTGCCCAGCACCCTCTGGGGGAAGAACCTTTCCCTGCAATCCAGCCTAAATCTCCCCTGACACAGCTCCAGCCATTCCCTCGGGCCCCGTCACTGTCACACAGAGCAGAGCTCGGAGCTGCCCCTCCACTGCCCCTCCTGAGGAAGCTGCAGCCCCCGGTGAGGCTCTCAGTCTCAGTCTCCTCTTCTCCAGACTGAACAGCCACTCCTCGTACTCCTCCTTGTTCTCTAGGCTCTTCCCCATCTCCACAGGCTCCTTCGGACGCTCTCTAACAGCTCAGTGTCATTCTTACATTGCCGTGCCCGAAGCTGCCCCCAGCGCTCGAGGTGAGGCCGCCCCAGCGCAGAGCAGAGCGGGACAATCCCTTCCCGGCCCGGCTGCCGATGCTGTGCCTGATGCCCCCAGGACAGGGATGTCCCTCCTGGCTGCCAGGGCACTGCTGACTCAAATTCAACTTCCCATCGGCCAGGAGTCCCAGGTCCCTTCCCGTGGCGCTGCTGCCCAGCCTCTCATCCCCCACTCTGTCCGTACATCCAGGGGTGCCCCGTCCCAGGCGCAGAATCCGGCGCTTACCCTTGTTAAACTTCAAACAACTGGTGATCGCCCAGCCCTCTGACTTATCTGGGTCGCTCTGCAGGGCCTCTGTGCCCCCGCAGGCTGGGCTGTGTGGAGAGCAGTGCACGCACACACCTGCTTTTCTCCCGGAATTCCGGCTCTTCCCGTCGGGAGCGCGCACCGAGGTCCCCGCGCGCTGCGGATGCTCCAGGCAGATGCAGGCGGGAGACACGAGAGGGCAGCGTCCCCTCTGCTGCCGCCTCTGCCGGGGCTCGCTCCCATTGTTGTGTTTATGCAAACAGCCTTTGACATAATAGCTTTGAAACAGTTGAAAATTGGATTGTGCCTTTAGGCCAAACATTCAGACCACCACCTTGGCTGTATTCATCTGCCACAGTAAATTGGGTTCAGCCTTGGCTACACACACTGTATTTCAGGGAAGGATTGCAGCTTAGCAATAACTTTTGTACAGGAAAGACAAATGCAAACTCCTGGCAGAAATATTGGAGCTGTTTAGTTGTGCAACCCCCTATCTGGAGGAATACAGATTGCACTGAGAATTTCTCTGGACGTCCGAGGCGCAAATAAAACAAATTCTCAGGCTGGAATCTCCGTTCCTTTCTTTTTCAGCTTCCTAATGCAATCTAATTATGGTTTAACCTCCTGAAATAAATACCTAATAAAAGATGAACCTATTAGAAGAGTAAATTTACTGCCCACTAGTTAGCAGAAATTCTTGCCGTGCTCCCTTTAAGTGATAATGTTATTGGGATAGAACATTGTTTGACTGGTTAATGGTCCCTCCACTGCAAGACAGATTACATGGAAAATAAAAGTCAAAGCACAGCCAGTCACAGTGTCAAAGCCCATGGTTAAAAATACTTTTAACATAAAAAGATGTGCTGAAAAGAAGGGAGAGGGTAACAGCCCCTCCAAAAGCTGTTCAGCCAGAATTTAAGCTGTGGTCTAAAAGGGAGACAGTGTTCCCTGGATTCACCGTAGTCAGTGCCACAGTTAATTTTCTACAGGCTGTGTTACAATTTTGTTGCATATTTAAGAAAGTGAAGGTTTATTTGGTCCTGTTCCCAGAGGCAATGTGCTAGTTTCAACCTTTTCCAATTCATCCCAGCAGATGTGATGTGTCCATGAAATTTGGGGCTATATTCTTCCTTCTGTCTCCAAGAAGGGTGGAGATCCAGGTGGAAAGGAGGAGATGGTGACAAAAGCTCTGCACGCTGGCAGGAGGGATCTGAAGGTGAAGCTGGGGTGCGGACAAGGTGAAGGCTCGGGAGAGAAGAAAAGCAGCAATTCCTCTGGCACTCTTCCCCTCTGCATCTCTAGTTTCTATCGTGGTGCCGGCCCATCAGTGGATTAATGAGGCCATTGACTTTGCCAGGGGTGGAGAATATAAATAAAAGCAATTTCCTGGCCTATCTCCCACTGAAACCAAATCCAGTGGGAAGAGAAAGGCTCTCCTCTAAAGACGAAGGCTTTTTTAGCTCGGGCGATAGCTGAGCTGCTGAAAACTTCATTGTGAAAGCAAGATGATTTTTCAAACTATATATTGAGCTTTCTAAATTCATGCTTGCACACCAGCTACTTCTGTGTGCAAATGGGGTGACACAATGTCTTGGGGTGACTTTATAATGTGTATCCCCTATCGATACCCTATGCCCACTAATTTGGGCATGGGACAAATGCTCCTCCAAATTTGTCCAAACTAGGACACACACGTATTGTTAGCAGGAATGAATAATAAAACCACATTTCTGGTGTGAGTATCTAAATGTTTTCCGGGATGGAATTAGCCCAGATCTCCTTATGCTGTGCCTGTGGAGGTCTTCCACTTGGACTATCTTAACTCTCCTTTATTTATTGCATATAGCAAGGTCTTTTAAGGCTACAGAATACAGCAAGAATTTTACCGGCCTGACACTGCTGCTGAATGAAGCAGTCCCTTTATGTTAGCATTGGAAGCAGTAGTTACACTTATACAAGAAGTAGAGCAAGCATGGAAAACTCTGCTGTGTGCATCCCCATCAGCTGTGACGGACCAAATTCCGAAGTAAAAACTCCCACGTTCACATTTTCAACAGCAACTCTGCCCTGAGATAAGGAGTGTCTAGTACCTTCCACAGTCAAGAGACAGCAGGAGCATTACTCATGCTCTGTTCTAAGAACAAAATTGTCAGAATTAGCCCACTTGATTAATTAATTTATTTATTTATTTTATTTATTTATTTTTCTAGTCAGCTCAGTCACACTTTGCTCTCTTACGCAACTTAGTTTTGCCACTGGGTAAAATATTTGGTGCTGGCCTCTGCCAGAGAACAGAAGTCACCAGCTGAAAATGGCTAGGAAATCACACATAATAAGAGAATCATATATTTCCATAGTACCACGAGGAAGTTTTGTGGCTTGAAAAAATGCTTGTTTCGCAAAAACACAATTAATCTTTTTTTTTTTTCCTGTCTCCAGCTGTTTCTCCCAGAAAGAAAAAAAAAAATGTCACTAGATGTCTTCAGTATGGTCCCCCCCATTTATCAGGCCTCTCACACTGAATAGAGCAGTATTTTTATGGACAAAACTGAGTGAGCTGGCTGGATTTTGCTGTAGCAGACTCTGATGTGGTAAAGGCTCTTTGTCATATATCACAGTCAGAAGTCATTTATTATCCTGCTTTCCTTTGGGAGGAGACTGGGGCAAAAGATCCAGATTCTACCTTTCCTTTTCCTCAAGTGTGTGTTTTATAATCATCACTTATTAGCAGGATTATGGTAGCATCTAGGTAATCTTGCCAGGATCGGGGCATTATTATGATGAACAATGACAGAAGTCTATTCATTAGAGTCCAGAGAAATTGTTTTGCTTGGCTGTAAAAGCACTTGGGCCAAGGAGGTCAGACAGCTTTATTCAAAGTCCTCTGCCTGTGTTACCAACTCTCGTGATATTATCAAAGTCTCCCACCATCCTGGGCTTTTCAGTGAGCAGCACCTCCTGCTGTCATGTGAGTCCACAAGAAGCTCAGCCTTCATTAAACGAGAGACATGATTCAAGTCCTGTTGATTTCAAGTGAAAAGTCTGAAAAATATGGGAAGCAGAACGCAAATAATTACCCGTTTGAGATATACAGAGATTATATATATAGATATAGATATTAATTTTTAAAATTTTTTTGGAAGGTCATCTTTGTAGTTTCCTGGAGCTCACTGGAGACAGGGCAGGAGGGGACCTTGGAAGTCCTTAGTCCTGTGTTTTTCCATTCCTGAGTCTCTGCTCTCTAGCGCTGGTGCAGAGCAGGAAGGCGGGTGTGAAACGCCTTTTTGTGTGCCTCAGGGCCCTGCCAAGGCAGGAAGGATTCCTCATAATCTGAAGGAGGCAGAAAGAGTGTGGGCTAAATACTCCTTAAATAATTACTTCATGAAGTGAGGCTCAGTTTCAGTCTAGCCTACCCACCTCAAAAGGATGGCTATTCGCTTTGCATTTAGAGGGTGAAAAGTTGGGAGCCAAGAATAAGTAGAGGGAAAGGGGTTATGATAAAAATACATCTTTCCTCTTTCTTAAGATTTTCTTCCCCACAGCCAAACACACACAAATGCCACTGACTGTATCTCATTTATCCTTGGTTTCTCCTTTCCCTGTCTAGCCCCTTTGTCTCCTGTCTCTATGCCTTGTCAGATATATTTACCCATCCAGGCTCCCAGGCTCTTGCCCAACTCTAGCAGCACTTAAAATGCTGGTTTTCAGGAAAGCACTACTTAGAGCAGACAGAAGAAGGATCCGAATTAGGATTAACCCAAAGAAAGCAATTCCCTTTACTGGAGTTTTTCTGATAGCCCCAATTTCAGTTTTGTTCCCCTTTGAGTACAAAGGGGTGAGTTCAAATAGGATCTTTTCTGCCAATGGAATCCTGAAAATAGAGGAAACCCTGAATTATCTTTTTTTCCCCCCCCCTTTGAGCCACAAGTGCTGGGAGCCCTGTGGCCATAACTGAGGGGTAGAACTTGCCGAAACACAGATTGCCCCACTCACAGGAAACCAAAATTGTTCAAACTAATGCTGGAACAAAACTCAGGAATGAGAAGGCTTTCCATGGATTGGAAATGCCAGTTCTCAGTTTGTTTAGTTCTCAGAAGACTTTGAAGCATTTGGGTTGATGTCTTTGGTTTTAGAAACAAAACAGCTGCCTGGTCTCCTGAGTCTGTGCCAGGAGTCCACACTCCCAGGGACCCTTTTGTGCTGTCTCCACGTTATTTTCCAGCAGAAAAGTATTTCACAGGAGACTTTCCATCCAGTTTCACTGGGAACCTCTACTCAGTCTTTACAAGGCTGGTGCTACCAGGGGACTCCTGGACCCCATTTTGAGCTCTGGTTAATTCTTACTCCCTCTTGCTTCGACCTTTGCCTTACCATCCCAAGCTCTGTGTGAAGAGGGGCCTTGCCGTCTGAGCAAAATCTTCCAGAATTCAAGGTCTTCCTTCCTATTCTGAGAGCCTACAAGAAGAACTTTCAGTCCTGTCCTTTCAGCCAAAGATTTTTTTCTTTCCTCTTTCTTTCCCTTCCCTCTACAATTAATTAGCTAATAATTTTGCTACTGATCCATTCTTCATTAAAAAGCTGAATCCCTTTTGTTAGATCTGGTCGGAACAAAGGTAGGAGAATTTATGTCTTAATTTTAGTTCATTATGGCAGAGAGCATCCCACCCCATCACTCTCCCTCTTCCCCCCCTCTCCAAGCCCTCCTTCTTCCTTTAGAGGATCAGTTATCACTTTGCCCCTAAACTCACATTCTGCAGAGGCATTGGAGGAGCCTTCACTGCCCTTTATCTTCTGCTGCCTCATTAAGAGAAATGAACCTGAGTCTGAGAGAAATGACACAAGGGAAATAAAAATATAATCCCTCGGTGCCACCTATAATGAATTGTTATGAAAACCATGAAAATATCTGTCTGCAGATATTGTTCTTTGATTTGAAGTCAGTGTTGTAAGCGGTAATTTTTGTCATTAAAGCTGTTAATCTGCGCAGCGTTCCTCATAAGTTTTTATGAAGAAAAACAGCCCTGCTGCCTACATGCTCATGCAGGGAGCTTCTGAGCTACATGAACAGGGTGCCTTTGAATAATTATCTTTAATTATAGCCAAGGTGGTTGCCTGTCTCAGAGATGGGGCTGTTTCATGGCAGCCTGCTGGCCACTGCCGAGAGGGTTTGGAATGAACTGGTTCATCTGAACCTCGCTGACACCGAAGTCCCCAACTGGCTGCTGGTGGGGGACATGTGGGAATGTCCTGGAGCACTGAGCTCTCTGTGTGTGTGCAATTAGCTGCACTGATTGCCCACACCCTGTGCCTTTGTCTTGGGGATGGGACTGTGAGGGATCAGAGAGGAGCCGTGGGGGACAGAGGTGCGCTAGGAGTCCTTCCCCAGCAGTCACAGAGCAGACCTCCTTCCTGCAATCCATCTTCAGCCTTTCTGCGGTGGGGTCCTCTGCTGCCACATCTGAGTGCTTCCCTGAGATGCCAGGCAGCTGCTTTTCATGCTGTGCATGCCAAGTCAGGGCAGAGGGGTCCCTACAGCCCTTTTCACCAGTGTGGCTGCACCCCAATACCCCAGGTAACACTCTAGAGAGAGATCACTGATGGTGGGGAGGGCAGAAAGCATGGCAGCCTCATGGTGTTTAGATTCCTCTGGCTGAAAGGAGCTATGGGCATACTGGCCAAAGCCGTCCAGCACTGTGGTGAAGTCACCATCCCTGGAGGTATTTAAAGGACACATGGATGTGGCACTCTGGGACATGGTTTAGTGATGGGTTTGGCAGTGCTGGGTTAGTGGTTGGACTCGATGATCTTAAAGACCTTTTCCAACCTGAGTGATTCTGTGATTCTAAGGAAAATCAGGCTTTGAAATGTTTTTTGCACCTCCCCCACAGAATTATCTCCCTCCTGAAAATGGCAATATTAACCTTAATCTTGTAAGGATTTCCTTATTCCCATCAGAAATTAGGTAAAGTCTCAGTGCTGATTTACACTAGGCAAACATTTGGCTTAATTGCTTGACTTCCTGGATCTTAGCACAACCACAGACACCCCCAGCTCTGCAAATATTTAGGTTCCCATTTGTGGAAAAGATGAAGGCTGAGACTGATCTCCACTGACTTTGCAGAAAGGGCATTGTGAAGTGCATGAGAATAGAGGCAACATTAGAGACTTAAAAATAGAAATAAAAGACCAAGAAAGAGAATGAGTTAATAAATCTTTCAAGACACCAAGTTGATGGAATAATGAAAACAACTACCAGGACTTGCCGTGGCCCCTGCCCCTTAAAAGAAGCCTCTTCCCCATTTGCTTTCTGCTTTAAAAACAGAAGGGTTGTAAATAGCTTATGGTTGAAGGCATAAGGCATTCATTGTCTTTTCTATTCTTATGCAACTGTCCACTCTGAAGTCCTGGTATTTCACTCTTAAACATCTGGAACTAGGATTCCTGTATATAACCCCCATAATCTCTGTAGAGAAATTCATCTATGTTTCCTGAAATTCTCGAAAGTATCCCTAGCACCAGGTCTTTTATTTAGGCAGCTTGAAGCTGTGAGAATTCCTGAGAAAAAGCTCTTTATCTGCTCTACTTCAAGGTAGGGAACTCCAAAATGTGGCAAATTACCCTTTATGCTTCAGGCAGAGTAGCAATATAGGACAGGCAATTCTTTCCTTGCTTCTGACATCCTACAGCTCAGCAAGTATTTTCCAGCATTTTTGGGGATGTAAGAACAAGATGATCGGGGAAGAGGGCTCTGCAGACACCATTAACATGGTAGGCTGAATCTGCTGACAATAAGTCAATGATTCTTTCTGACACGACTCTAAGAGTAGCAGAAGGGCGTCTGTAGGATGACTCATGTTAATGGAAGAGTGGGATGTATGACTTGAGATTTAGGACAGATGTCATGTTCAGGGAAGTGTGGTGTAAGGAAGGTAATTTTTATTGGCATAGTAGCAGGAGACAACTTGTCAGAGTGATGTTGACTCCTTTTTTTGTATTGTTTTGGCACGTCCTTTGGGAAGATGGCAAATGGAAAGGGCAGAGGAAGATCTGGCAACATACCCTGCCAGATGGAAAAGGTTGCCTTCCAGGAGACAAATAGGCTATGGGATGGTGGTGATTCCATTTGCAAAGCCTTGGAAGAGTTGGGAAGAGATATTTTTTATTATCTCCGGTGCAGTCAGGGTGGTTGCTCCCTCTCAGACCTGTCTGTGTGTTGAGTTTGTGCCATTCCCATGTGTTGATTTAAGTAAAGGTCCCTTTTCAAACATGGCAAACCCCTATGCAGAGCCCACTTCAAGAGTTATGCAGTTCTCTTTCTGCCTTGCACGCTCATGCTCACCAACAGAAGCATTAAATATTTTTAAGTCTAGGTTTAAAATATCAGAGAGAGATCCACCAAGTTAATTCTCATAACATCAGGAGATACACATCTTCTGCTGGCACTGATTTCAAGCTCCTGGTCTTACTTTTCCTGCTTTTGAAGTATTCCAGGACAGATTCATGGGCCACGAGAGGCCCAGCAAAGACACCGAGCAGAACTGTGATACTTCCTTTTCTTTGTTCAAGAAGGGTATGTGGGTTGCACTCTTAATTTCATTCTGGTAACTATAACAGTAAGACCTACAGTAATGATTTAAAAAGCCTTTGAATGATTTCCAGTCTCTCCTCCCACCTCCTAAAAGCTGAGGTGAAGTTCTATCCAGCTGTCATTGGGAACAAGAAATTCAACCAGACACCTTTAGCAATATTAGTCTTATGTATGTAAAGTCAATTCTTAATTAATATCGATGTACAATCTATAAGGCAAGGACCAGAGCTGTCTACTTCCACTGCCCTGTGTGACCTGCGCCCTGTCCCAGACCTTATTCTCTACTGGTTGCCTCTTTGAGCGCATGACATTTATCTGCCACAATCTCTGCTGCATTTTGTCCCTCCTGTTCACAGAAATGATTGCAGCTGGAATTTGAGTGGAATTTCCTGCTCTCCCTGGTTTCCGTGTTCCTTCTTGCCACAGGGTCAGGACAGGAAGAGGGATTTTGCAGAATATTTTGAATGCGGTGTGGGAGACTTAAGAAAAAAGTGAGGTTCAAATGGTATCCACTGCTGCATCTGCAGATGTGCCAGTGTTTGTTCCATTGTGCTGCCGTTTATAGGGTCTTATTTTTTCTGTACACAATGGGATCCTGGTTCATGATAAGAGCTCAGACAGTTCTGCCTCATGCAGATAACATTAGGAAAGCCCAGAATAATTTGCAAGATATTAGCTAGGCGATAAATTTCACAAGGTTCCACTGAATAGGCAGGATCGTATCTTGCAAGTAGAGAAGTGAAGACCTAAAATTAAGGATGAGTTGCTGGCTTAAAAAGAGAGGGAGAAGGAAGGGCAGGGATCCCATCCCCTTCAGTCCTGGCTGGTAGGCACCCAAGTATCTCCCTGTCCCCAAAAAGACATGTTTCTTCTACCAGGTTATGACAGATTCCAGAGCCAGTGTGAGCTGAATAAGCAGAAAACCCAGCACACCGTGTGCTACCTCTGGTTGCCATAGCAGAAAGACTCCTACGGACAAAGCTTTTGAGTTGCCTTGTCATTTTCTGTGGATGGAAGAGGAGGAGCAAATTGATGCACAAAAGAGGCAGCTGGATACAGCCTGGGATTGAAAGCCACAGGGCTTCCTTTTCTGCCTTCTCCACTGGAGCCTTGTGTTCGTTCCCCACCCGGACAGCGAGGTTTCTCCTCTCCTCACACGGGGATGTGTTACACGTGGTAGAGTGGCCGTGGTGCCAGGAGACTGGAGACCTTACAGTGCCTGTTAGGGAGGGCTGTTCTGAGCCGGGCTCTGTCTTCTGATGTCCAGTGCAGCCCTTGCAGCTCGAACGCTCAGGGTCAGTCAGCTGCAAGGATGAAACAGCTTCCCGTACTTTCACAGCAAGAATTAGGCTCTGAGCCCTGGCCAGCAGAGTCTGGCTGGGAAGCGTGGGAAACTTAACAGTAAGAGAGAAAATCTGCTCTATCAAGGGCTGTTTTCCTGGGGCTGCAATTTCTAATGCATGCAGCACATTTTTTTGGGTAATCTCTGCTCCTGGGGCAACATTTGGAAGAGTGGAAAGAGAAGTATTTTATCTTCAAAAAAACAATTCGTACAACAAATTGAGAGGGACGCTGTCAGTCACTAACAGAGTAAACAGAGCTCCACAGGTCTCAGGCTGCCACCTTTTGCTGAACCCATTAACTGTTTCCTTAATGGCAGAAGAGTGAAGTGGATTTTCCTCTTCATTACTTTTAGTGTAGGATATAGGTTTTTAAAGTGGATCCTTTCTGAAGGAAGGAATAAATTAATACGTTGGAGTTCTCTTTTTCCAAGTCTAATCTTTATGTCAATGCAGGAGATTCTCTTCACCTTGCTTTCTCTTCAACTCTCTTATTTATTTAAATTCAAGTAGATAGTTTTCCTTCAATATCTCATTGTAACTGCCTCCTTCACTAGGACAGTTGAGGGATTTTGAGGTGCTTGTTGTAGCCATGCTTTGCTCAGCTGTTTGTCCGCTGTGAGTTGTTGCAATTGTCCAGTAATCAAAATATTAAAATGTTATAAACTATAAGTCAGTCAGGACTACACTTATGTGAGAAGCATTCATTTAGGGTTGGTGTTTGGGCAAGACCTGGGAGCAAATGTCTCTGACCCAGTGGAAGCACTTGAGACCTGCCTCTTGCAATCACTTATTCCAAAATTGTGATATTTGCTTCTTTAGCCAATCCACACAGCTTCAGTCCTACACTAACAGTTGGGACCCACTGCAAAATTACCCTGAACTTAGTGGTTGCTCTTTTCAGGCAGGATCATGGGAATTCTGTCAAATTTCTGCCCCATGCTGCTTTCATTTTATCTCTTGCTCTGGGACACGTCCAAGCGTGCTGGGTGATAGCAGATGTGCCTAGAAGTAGCTCATAGGCCTGTATCCAAACCAGCCCAGATTTGTAGACAAGAAGCACCATGAGAATGGTTTTGGCAAAGGCTGTGAGCTATTCCATGGATGAGGAATATGATGAAAGTGCACGAGTCTGGTGCAAGATGACCTCAGAATTCCCTACAAATGTTGGTATAGACAAAACCTGAAGGGCTGGAAAGCAGCGTATGCATCATGAATGTACACAAATGTTCCATTTTCGTGTGTTGGATGCATAAAGGGTTTTTTTTAATACACTCTTCAGAAGAAATGTTGGAATACTTAATTTCTAACCAGCTTTATATTTTACTTGGGGTAAATAGCATCCTTTGCTCCTTTCCTTGCTACAGCCATGACTGATACAATGTCATGGGAAAACTGAATGCTGCCAACTGTGCATCACTTTATCAGCTGGGTTGCAGCTGGCACCTGTGAGTTATCCTGCCATATGCATTATTTCTGCTTCCTCCTCTCATGGTCCTGAACTGGGGCTTCTTCCAACACCGCTGCAAGAGAAACTGCTGTCTAGTTTTCCACACTACTGTATATGCTTCATAATTACTTTAAAATTCTTATTTTGACTCCACTCCACTCAGATAAACTCCAGTATTCTTACTCAAGACATACGGAATTAAGGCCACAGAAGCAGTGAAGGCTACACACACAAAGGCATCCAGAACTCTAATTGCTATTTGGTTCCTAAGGAAAATTTACATGTTGATATCTTTTTATGGCCTGGAGTTTGAAAAAACTATTTCCGGAGCATAATTTTCAGATAAGTATTGCCTTACAAAGACCCCTATGAAGGTCATGTCCTGTATGAGTTTTCCAAAGTCCTTCAGGAAGTCGGCAACTAAGAAAGGCACCAGATTCACATCTCCTGACACCGAGCCACACTACCTAATTGATACATTTCATACTCGTAGGAATGTAGCCAATTTTTAATCTTTGATCTTGGTGTGAACTTACTTGATGTTATAAATGTTGAATTTTTAGTGTATTTTTATACCGTTACAATTATGAAATTGACTTCTCATATTTATCTTCCTCCAGGAAACCGAGTAACACGATTATTGGGACCAGCTCTTTGAAGCCGGCGATTCCACAGGAGCGTTTTTTCTTCGGGCTGTCTCCAAGCAGTGACACCATGTCTAGGTCTCATCGTAACAGCCCTAATGAAAAAGCAAAGCGAACAACCCATCATTAGGTTCATGTGTCCTCTAGGACTCAGTAATATGGCAGTGAGTCAGGCTCAGCGCTATCGCTTTGGCTGCGGTGTTTTATGGGCTCCCTGACCGAGTGAAGTCACCCGGTCATCGGTGCCGGGCTCCGGGGTGAGCAGCGTGTGGTCTCCTTGGAAACCGCGAAGTTGTGCGGGAGGCAGGAGTGTGTGTGTCCCAGAAACAGCGCGAGGAGAGCCTGATAGGAGATCTCCAGCCGGAATTTCACCGGAGGAAACCATGTCTGATAACTTGGCCTGCCAAGCCTTTCATCTGACCTGCTGCTGTCCCGGCCTGTCGCCCCTGTAACCTCCTGTTAAAAATACCAGCGTGTTGCCTTGCTGGCCGGACATCCTGCCAGCGAGCTTTGGTATCCTGGGGAGCTGAAACTCTCAGAGAACCCTGCTGCCACAGGGGGCTGGCACCCTAGCACAGCGCCAGCTGGACAGTCAGCAGCTCAGCCTTCCACTGCAGGGCTTTTTTAGAGGGATCTGCTTCCCCACATTACCACAGAATCATTTAGGTTGGAAAGACTTCCAAGATCATCGAGTCCAACCTTATCTATGATTAAAGACACTGTGTGCTGGAGGATTTTTTTCTCAAGCTAATCTTTATGTCGATGAGATCCTCTTCACCTTATTTTCTCTTCACCTCTCTATTTATTTAAGTTCAGGTAGGTAGCTTTCCTTCAATATCTTATTGTAACTGCCCCTCTTACTAGGACATGCACAGCAGCATGTTAAAATCAACACCTACTAATCAACTTAACTCCAGTGCCAAATATTCCCCTTTCCTTTGTGGTAACAGCTTGCTAATCTGTAGAAAGGAACTGCCAGCTTTGAAAATCAGGACATCAATTGTCTCCAGGTGTGCTCAAGCTCCCCATTGTCACAGATTCCTCCTGTTGATTGGTTGTTTTTTAATTGGTATTAGAAGAGCACCTGGGAATCCCAGGTAAGACCTGCAGCCCTGTGGGGACAGGAGCTCCCTGGCCAGGTGCTGTAGAAGGTGGGTCCAGCCCCAGAGAGCTCATGGGCCAGGGATGAACCCTACAGCAATGGATGAGTTGGAGAAATTGGGCAGACGTGGTTTGGAGGAGTCTTACAGCAGCGGGATACCCAGAGTTTGACAGAAAGGTCAGCTGGCTGCTGGATTGATGGGCAGCAATGGGAGCAGTCTGTGAGCACCAAGCGTGAGGAAATGATAAGATGGTTTACCAGAGGGTAGGTAATTGGACAGGTTTTTGGCACAAGGGGGTGGAGCAGTGTGGAGAACACATGGCAATGCTTAAGGGAGAAGTTGGCTTGCAGCTTCTCAGGCTTGTCTGGGACACAGTAAGCCTGGGAAGTTCCCAGTTTTTTTCCTGCAGAGACAAAAAACAGCTTTATTTTTAAAACCCTGGTATTTCATTCTACCAAATTCCTTTTTATTTCTGCTCAGAAAAGTTTCCTAACTTCTTTTTAATTTGTTTCATATTTCCTATGAAAATTACAGTGATCAAAATTGTAAAATGTATCTTTTGGTACAGGTTTTTAGACTTATTACAAAGTCACATTTTGAAAAGCAAACATTGAATATCATAAGGGAAAACATTTCACGGGGAAACTCCTTGTTCATTTCCTTTGTTGGGTTTTCATAAAATCTGTAAAAAGCACTAACCAGGTTAAATACTTTGGCTAGCAAAAATTTCCATGTTTGTTGAAAAGGTAGTTTTCCTGAGAATCATTCTGATGAAAGCATTTCAACCATCTCCTGGAGTTAGAAAGAAATATTATTAAAAGATATTTGTCCAAGTTTCCTAAAGGGAAACAAGTGTCGGTGTTAGATGATTAGAAACCAGGGACTCAGCCTTTTCTCAAGCAACTGGACAGAGCTTCTTTGAACTCATCTTGACTTCTCAGTGCTGTGTCAGAGGGGGAGATTAGTGTTGGAAAACATGCTACAGACAGGAGTGAATGCTGCACTGTTTAAGAATGAAAAAATTGCAGACCAAGCCGTTTTTCCCCCCCTCAGCTACAGCTCTTGCTTTGGGAGACAGGATATGTCACAATTCCAGGACTGCAGCCACTGAAGTGCTGGATGGAGGTTCCCTGAAGAACAGGAGGGAGTGACTGCTCTGAAGAGCTTGCAGGCAACAACCAAAAAAAAGGATGGAAAGAATGAAGTGTTTCAAGCACAGCTTCTGCTGCTAGTGATAGGAAACCGAGATGTAAACTCAGGCCGAAATATATAGCTGAGATTTTATAGCACGTGTTTGCCTAGGAGACAGTGTAATCTCACTACAGGAGGTGGTAAGGAACGCTGAGCATCCAGGTCCAGGAAAGGAGCAGTGTGCTGGGAGGAGGAGCTGCACTGGCAGAAGTGTATAAAGAGAAATTATGTTCTTTGTTCAGAGGAAAATTTTGGATTGGAATGCCTTAACTATTGAGGAAAGTAACAAAAAGAGAGTGCTTCTGGGAGATTTCCATTAGAAATTGCAAAATCTTTTTTCCCCCTTTCTCTGCCCAATGCAATTAAACAGTAATAGGAATGTGTTGCACAGTTTATGAAGCAATAATCCAGTTCCCAAATGGCTAAACCGGGAGACTGATGGCCAAATCATTTATCCCAATGAGGAAAATAGATTATTGCTCAGGAAAGCAGCGGGATGGCATTGTTACAATTATTCTGCTGTCTCAGTTTATCAGTTCAAAAATCTAGATAGGAATTCTTTGCCCGGGATCAGTTTCTGCTTTCCTTGCTTGCATTGCTGGCCCTGAGCGAGCAGCTTTGCTGACTGTGCCACGATTACCTGTGGAGCAAAGTGCAGCCCTCAGTGAATGAGAGTGACAGGGTGAGGGTTTCAAGGCTGCAACAAAACATGGTAGCTGGTGAAGTCAGTGCAGTTCTGGCCGGGAGATGTGGAGACATAACATTATGAAGTAGGAATGTAACAGCTCTCGTGTGACTGCACTGGGGATATTGTGCTTAGTTCTAAGCACCTCGTTAACAGAACCGTATTAACAAACTGGAGGGGATCCAGAGAAGAAAAAGTTGGGTATGTTGATTTATGAGTTAAGATGGGTCTGAGTGGCTGATGTCCAATCTGAATCCATATTGGAATGCCTCCAGATCTTGCAGATGTTCGTGGGTTCAGGACTTTATGATCCTGAGTCGGCTGGAGTCTGCAGAAAGATTCCCATTGGCTCCACTGATCACTTGATTTGGGTCTGCTTGGAGGAACCTCGGCTGAACAGTGATTAAGGCTAAGGACATATATATAAAACGTGGAAAAAGAGTAAATAGAGGGGAATGTGATGTCCGCTTGGAGCTACTAAAAAGAGTGCAAATGTGAGGACCACCGTCTTGGCTGATATACTGGGAAAATGAACCTTCAGAGTTGGAAGCAGGAGCTTTTTTACATCACCAGCCAAGGGGACCAGACTGCTGCATGTCCCCCTTGTGTGGATGTGGGAAGAGAGAAGAGTACAGGGTGCACTCCTGGATAGTATTACCATGGTCTGACAGGCATAAGGAACTTAGCATTAAGTGATAGAGCCAACATTATAGGAGCAGGGTGATAAATTTAAGAAAAGCAAAAGAGCTTTCCATCCCTTAACTAATGAATCAGGTCACAATAAGCCTATATATATATATTTTTTTTTTTTTTGTGTGTAAGCTTTTTGAATGAACAGGTGGACAGATACTCAGAAAGCAGATTGTTCTTGCTGATCTTTTAGGGTTTGATGTCATAGAACTGTAAAATACAATGAGACTCTTGTCTCCCTCACTGTTAACAATCAGACCTTGCCTTGATCCTGAGATTGTGCATTAGGATATGGCCATAATTACCATTTCAGTTAGAGCTGAGGTTGCTATGCAGGTGCTTCTCACTGCCCTGAAGCCATATCCCTTAAATCTGATGGAATACCTGTTCATTTCCTTCCTAACCCAGTTCTGGTGAAAGGATCCTGGCTACTCCTTCTCCAAACTATTAGGAAAAGTGTAGCTCATCTGGATCATTTTGACAGAGACAGGCTGGAGAGTGCCAGCAGGTGCAGCCAACTCTGAAGGTGTGCGACAGTGGCCATGCAGGTTGTGTCCAACATGACCCTGAAGAACATTCCAGAGCCTGGGAGCAGGGAAGATAAGCAGCCCATGTGGGAAACCAGAATAAAAAAATTTAGAAACCCAACTTGGTCCCTGGTGAACATCAACACGAAAATATGCTTTTTAATGAATTTGGTGTCATGACAGGATTCTCTGTCCTAGAGCCGCTTTCCCTGCGGTTGGGGTGTTCTTGCTGTTTCTTTCCAATAAGAAATTTCCTTCCTTCTCGTGTCCGGAGAAGGGCACATACAGTAAAGTGGGTAAAAGCAGTGAAGCTGGTGAAGGGAATAATTCCTATGAGGAGCAGCTGAGGGATCTGGGGATGTTTAGCCCAGAGAAAAAGAGGTGGGGGTTGGCCTCTTCTCTCAGGCAATTAGTAACGAGACAAGAGGAAATGTTGTCAAACTGCACCAGCGGAGGTTCAGATTGGACAGCAGGAAGAATTTTTTCACTGGAAGGATTGTTAAAGCATTGGAAGGGGCTGCCCAGGGAGGTGGAGGAGTCACCATCCCTAGAAGTGTTCAGTAAATGACTGGGTGTGGCACTCAGTGCTCTGGGCTAGTTGCCATGGTGAGGATGGGTCACAGGTTGGACTCGATGATCTTGGAGCTCTTTTCCAACCTTAATGATTCTGTGATTCCTCCTTGAATATGAACAGATTGCTCACACCACAAGCACATCCTAGAAACATTAATACTGGCTCTTTTCTCTACCGAGTTCTTTCCAGGAATTTGAAATCGTGGAGAATTCCACCCTGTTTTCAGTTTGGCTGAAGTTGTTCAGCAGGTATACAAGTTGTTAGATGGGGAAAATGACAAACATCATAATCTCACAAGCTTTCTTTCCTTAGTAAATTCAGCCAAAAAAGGTATTTATTTACATATTCCTAATGGCATACCAATCTGACTCAGGTGGAGAGCCTGCTTGTTCCCAGAACACCAAGAAACTTCACCGAAATTTAGGTTAAGAGCTCATTTGTTTCAAAATTACATATTTGCTGCCTGCTTTGTTCCTTTGCTTGGCTGTAAAGCATAACACAGGGATGCTGTGAGCTTTTCTTTCAGATCCTTGCAAACATCTGCTTGTTTTATATTCCAAATGCTGCTTACAATACAAAATCATATCCCAAACAAAAGATATTTCTCTACAAATAAGGAACCAATTAATGTCAGAAAGTCTAAACCAATATACTAAAAGAAAAACAACTAAAGAGAAAAGCAAATGTGGCTGAACTGTGAGTATCTGATAGTGCTGTGATGCCCAGGCTATTGGCTCCAGCCAGTGAGGGTTGGGATTGAATTTGCTTAGCTCTGTATAAACAGTGGATCAGACAGGGGTTTTCTGATTGTTTTTTTCAAAAGTACAAATATGATGCTGGAAAGCCCCAATGGATGTTGTTTCAAGGCAGTGACATAAGATGGGGCTAAAATCTTTTCAAACTTAGTAGTGCCTTAGCAGACTTGGTAATATCACAGCAGGGAACAACAACGTCACATCTGGAACATTATAAAATTGGCAATGCTGAAAAGGCATTAGTAAACATTATTAAGAATTCCTTGCAGGCAATTAGACTGCTACAATATCTTTGGAGAAAGGTTTTTTTTTTTTTTTTTTTTTCTTTTGCGTCTTTATTTCTATCTTGCTAATGAGGGACTAATGAGCCACAGACTTGTTACCTAGGAGGGATATCTCAACAAAGCTGTAGTGAACTTAAACCCAGTATTTACAGACTGATGACTGTTCACATTCATTATATGTTTTAAATGAGGAGGGACTACAGTTAAAAAAAAAAAAAAGGAAACAAGTTGTTCCTAGCTGAGAGGCTTCTGAAACTCTAAATGTCAGAAGTTTCCTAATGTCAAGGTTAGAGCCTTCCACCTTTCCCACCATTTAAGGCTGAGAACAGTTATGTGTTACCAAAATATTAGTCTTCTCTGAGCATTGCAAAAACCTACTTTTTGGTTTCAGTGACTTCCAGAGATTTTTGTTTTGTTTTGTTTTTTGCTTCCTCAGGAAACCAGGCTACTAAGCACAACCTGTAAGCATTCCCTGTCTGTGTAGGGGTACATTGGCACATGCCTGTTTCAATCAGCCCCTCCTCACAATTTTTTTGTGAACACTGTTTTCTCTGTCTTTTTCTGGCTTCCTAATCTTAGCTATCTAAGAGGCTGCAGATAAGACATTGGAGAATCTCAAGCAGAGCACACTTGCAGTTCCAGGCACAAGGAAATCGCTCAGAGCTTATCAGCAGCTCTGATACGAGCCTAGTGATTAGGGCACATGGGTGGAACTTGGGAGCCATGGCTAAAATGAGTTGCTCTGCTACACTTTTCCTATGTGCCCTTGAGCAAGCCATGCATGGACAATTTTTTTTGAAAACTTTCTCTCTTACAGGCTGGAGGCCTAAATCTGTCCTGAGACATCAGGGTGGGTAGCCCACAGACTGAGACAAACATCACTGGGATGTGCCCTTGGAGCACTGAACACAGTGACCTTTGTGACTGGATCCCTTGAGCAAGCCCTTAATGTTAAGTGAGGGGAATTTGGTCTCCAAATAGTACAGGCACCAGAACAGCGTGTGTGTGACCACAAAATAAATCTACTTGCACCTTCCTCTCCTCTTCCCACCCCAGAAGATCCTCATGCAGCCAAGACATGGCGGCAAAAGCAGTTTCACAGAGTCTTTGCTCATGGAGATGGGGAGAGTGCAAACCCTTTTTTATTTGGAAACAGCTGTTTCGACACAATTTCCTTTGCAAAGATGCACAAAAGGTTTTGGTTTACTTTCAAGAACAAATTAGGAAACCTTGAATGTTGCCACAGAAGAGTTCTTGGGCAGCTCACTTTCTCTTGAATTTTTCCAGGCTTATTTTCCCTTGGGATGTCCAGTTAAGTTGTTTAAGCTGCTGGTTCCTGTGGCATCTTGGACTATTCACCTTGACCCCCTTATCCTTGGTTTCTCCCTCTTCCCAGTCTGTATCCCACAGACTTGTTTGTTTTGCCTGCTCTGTTACAGAGGCCACAGTGTTCACTGGGAGCTGATGTCTGGGCCTTGGCACCCACCACAGGGCTAACAAAGGACCCTGATTCTGGGCTTTTCTGGGCTGTTCATCCACACAGCTTCACATCAGCTGGGCAGGGATGTAAACCTGCGATTGCCAAGCTCAGGGTGGCTCTCCCACCTGTTCCGTCATTTCTCCACCTTATGTGCACTCACTCTGAGGACTGTAAGCAATTACTCTGTTAGGTACTAAATGCGATATGCAGCACATGGTAGTGTAAAATTATGGAATTTGGGGGTTTTAATGAGCTCAGGTGCAATACAAAATAACTTTTTTTTTTTCCCTCTCCATAAAATTATATGGCTTGGAATCAGGGGGTTTATACAGCTCTGGACAAAACCATTTTATTTAAAGGGTGGGTATAAGGGGGGAGGGGGGTGGAGGAATACAACAACAACAACACCCTAGCCCAGCACAATTATATGCAGATTTGTTCATAAATCTGGGCTGGAGCAGATGTGCTGCACATGTTGAAAATCCAGAGCATGTTGCTGGAACTTAAAACATAAACATGAACCTGTTTCCAAAGAGGAAAATCTGCTCACAGCGAGGAGCTGACCCTGTGCTTTAAACAAAGATCAAGTCCGTTCTGCCTGTTGTGCCTTTGCCATGTGTTTACTTTCCTTGCTTGGTGCCTAGGGTAGCTTAAGGAGTAGCCAAAAGAAAAAAAGCAATTTACTTAGGTCTGAAAAGAGCCAGCGACAGGCTGGCTTAAGGAAACAAGAGGCAGGATGTGACCCAGCTCATCTGGCTATCAAGGGTCCTATTAGACTGGGTGAGCAGTATCACGCCGGATCTCTCATCTGTATTTTTCGATGCTTGAAGTCTTTTGCCCTGTAGCTAAATCTTGTAGTAAAACATAACTGCACTTCACAATGGGTAAGGCTGTAAGAAATACTCTGCTTTAAACACAAGCCTGCGCTCTGTAGGCAGTTGGAAGTGAAGTTCCTGTAGCTGGCTGTGTGATTAAATTCCTTTGGAGGGTAGCAGGGCACATTGGTGAAGACTCTGCACCCTGACTGAGTGCCGCCACACTTTGTTTTCTTAACAGTGATAACTGAAATGCTGGCAGCCCTCCTATCCAAGACTGTGAGCTCCCAGATTTCAGCATGGTCTGATACATGTATGATACATGTGGTGGCATGTGGGACAATTTTCTCTTTTCTTGGCTTTTTATTTTGTCAGAAATGGATGTGTGTTGGTCAAGGGAGACTGAGAATTCGAAGTGCTTTCTTCCTGACCCTTAAGAAAGAGTAGCCCTCCAGCTGAGTGACAAAGGCCTCTTTGTGGTTACTATGAGACTGCTTACATCCTGTCCATCCCACTGGGAGTTCAGACAGAGAGAGGAGTTCATTTTCCATCACCAGGCCTGGTGATGCCGTGAACTACATGCATACAGAGGTTCCAGCTCTCTTTTTCTTCTGGAGGAACAGTGCGGTCATCTGTGTGCCTGTGCTTGAGTTCTCTTAACGCTCCGTGGAGGATGCTGGATTAAGGCATGATGTTGAAATCTGTGCTCACCTACTTATCCCTACAGGCTGGTGATGTCAGGGGCTTTAAGACTCGTGTACACACTCCTTGCACTGGCAGTCAGCTGCAATACCCTGCTTCTGGGAGGAGGGCATTTGTCTGGTGGTTTCAGAGCTTGAGAAACCCACACCTCTCTGGCAAACTGCTTGTGTTTTATTTTCACTTAAATCAAAGAGCCATGAAAAGGGATGGCTGTTAAAAATAGTCAGGTTGACATAGATGGGGATTATGTCAGAAAGGGAATGAGCAGTTTGTGCTGAGAACAGCTACAAATAAAGCATATCTCCTTGGTTTGCTAAGAGAGATGTGAATTGGGATCAGCCTCCTACTTGTTGCACCTTCCCTGCCCAATGCCTGCACAGCCCAGGATGGGGCTGCCCCACCAGAGGTGTCACAAACATCCAACCTGCCAAGGGCAGTGAGGTCCCTCCCTCCATGCTCTGCTGAGCAGGTATTGTGACGACTAATTGAAAATGGGGTTTCATCTGAGAAACACTCACACGTACAAACTCCATTAACTAATCAGCTTTCCAAGGGGTTTTGCAGTTTTGAAGCCCAAAAGCTTCTACCACTGACAGCACACAGCCCAGGATGAAGGGAAAAGGGCTGTCAGTGCTGACAAGTTCACCTTAAACTGGAAAATTTTAAGTGTTCCCAGTGGCCTGACTATTTGTCCTTCCACCTGACTACTGTTCAATCCATTGCCCTCAAATATGGTAAGAGGAAGAAAAGATGCATTATTATTAATAAATGAATGGAGCTATTTGCTATTTATTATTTAAGCCCTCGATACTGGCAGGCTTTAGTGATACATGAAATATAGGCAAGTAATTTATTTATTAGGCAAAATAATGATTTTTTTCCCCCTCCATTCTGGAGCCTTCTTTGACCCAAAACAGCAGGGGGTTTATCAAATACAAATACGATGACTTGTAATTTTAGAGTCTTTCAGAGCACTGTAACTGACAACCTTTTTAACATAAGTACATTGAACAAATAATTTATAGAAGTATTCTGGGAATATTTTAGGGTGTTTTATTACTACTTCTGAAAGCCATGGCATGTTATTGATTTTGGTGTATTAATATAACCTAAAAGTGAGGGCACATGCTTGCCTCCTAATCCAAATCAGCTTTGATGGCAACCCATATATTTTACTGAAAGGAGCCTTGAACTAACGGCAGAGGTTAACAATTACACATCATAGCCAAAAGTTTAAGATAATGAATTTTGCACGTTACACACTGTCCAGCTGAAGCCACAGGAAGTTCCCCACTACTCCCTCCTCGATGTCTCATCCAAATTTCTCCAGTAGCTATTTGTCAGGATTTTGAAGCCTTATTCTTGCATTTGAGTCATACAATTTACATTGTATACATGAAGGCTTCCACTGAGGAAGTGTAATCATCATTACCGTTTTCTTTATGCTGCAAAAATAGCATATTTCTCTTAAAACGGACTTGCTTGCTTGCTTTGTATTTTATCAGGTACATAAGAGAGTGTGTGTGTATACAGAGGCACAGGTATTTATAACAATAGCTGTGGTGTGTGCTTCACTGCATGTGGGCTTTTCTCTATTTCGTTCTCTGCCGCCCCTGGGCTGTTGCTGGTGGGCACTAGACAGGTTTCAGTTGTTCCATCTGCCTCTCTCCACCCGCCCAAAGGTTCCAGGGCAACTCCAATGCAGCGTGACAGGAAGGTTGGTGCCTCCAGCCCTCGCTTTCTGGTGACCTGGGTACCTGCCTGTTTAATGCTTCAGTGGAACTGGACCAGTTCACCTGGCTGCTGAAAGCTGTCCAACAGCACCGACGCCTGATCCTTGCCATCGTGGTGCATTTGTCAGCCAGATCCCCAAAAAGAGGACTCTTCAAACATCACCACCTAATGTGGGCTCCTTTTTTTCCTCTTCCCAAGTTTTCTCTGTAATCTTCTCTGCTGACAGTTAGTTTCACCATAGTCTGGAGGACTTTTTATCCCGTGTTTATTTCTTGGCTTTAAAAAGGAATGGTGGATAGTTTCAAGTGCCTTGACACAGCTACTGTGTGAGCTAGATTTCTTCTCCGGCTGCACATTCTTGAGAGCATCCAGATTGTTTGACTGCCATATATTTCTCCTCATTCAACAGGCAATGGTTCTTTTATCTCATCTTTATGTTTTTCTGATCACTCAGTGGTGCCATCAGTGATGGCTTGGCCATGGGAATTCCTGGTTCTGCCCGGTCTGTTGAGTGGGCAGAGTCTTTTCAGACAGCTGTGCATAGTTGGGGGCCAGTAACGAGGAACAGCAGAGTGAAGGAGAAAAATCCCTCCAGATTTGTACCATGCTTCAAACTCTCTGGAAACTCCATGTCCAGGGCAGTAGGACACTTGTGCTGCACTTCACCAGCTCCAGCCCCTTGTTGCCCTCCCTTGGTGCCGTCCCCATGGATATGATGGCATCATGGTGCTATTGCTGCTGCTTAGAGAAGGAGGGAAAGGCTCCTGGAAAAGACTCTCAAGTCTTGAGGCCCTGTTGTCCTCAAAGCCAGAAGGATCCTTGCCCACCTTTACACCACGATTTCTCTTTAAAAAGCCTGTGCATGGGGAAGTGTGTGACATGGACTGAAAGGTATGCAATAAAATAGCATAAAATATGTTGGTTTTTTTTTTTTTTTTTGGGGGGGGGGTGGAATTCAATCAAAATAACTCTGGAGGGGGAAAAAGCATGCAGATCTTGAGGGGCAGGGAATAGGCCATCTGGCTGAACATGCTGCCCGTTAAAATGCACCTTAATCCCCACTTCCTGCTCTTTTGCCATATGCTTTGCTGTGTGAAAACTCAGGTACAAAGCAGTGCCCTAAAAAGGTGACTCCTAATTAAATCCAAAAGAGGCATTTTATATTCATCATCGTAGATTTACTCACATCTTTATTTTCCAATAAAATGTGCTTGCTCCTCCTGTCCTTGTGGTGTGACTGATGTCACTTCCCACCCAAGAAGTTTCTGGAGGAGGGACTCTTTTTTCCTGTTTTACACAATTTAAAATCTTCCTTAGTGTTTTTGGTGGTAAAACTCCAGCACTATTTATGTCCAGGTGTAGTTAATGCCCTCATTCTCAAAGGAGGAACAACAAGGGCCTTGAGTTGAAATAGAAGTTACACCCTGCACGCCTGCTTCCCTTGCAGTCAACATTTAATGATTTGCAAATAGTAGTAATACACCAGCAAAGGAGAAAAGAGGCTTAAATGCAGTGAAAAGCAATTTCAAATGTAAATTAGGTCTTGGGCCTGTTGCAGCTAAGGTTTTATTGGTACAGGTTTTTTAACATAATGGACAGAGCTTGATACTAAGGAGCTTTTAACTTTTTTAAACTTTTGATTTTCAAGCTTCATAAACTTTTTAAGCTTTCAAAGAAAATTTTCAAGTCCTGGTTAATTCACTGATCTTCCTGCAGCTTGGTCCAGACTTTTCATATGGCTTTGATGCTGGAACTTGTTTTTCACGTTGTCACAGACTTAGACCAAGACAGGGGCCCTTTGGAAAAAGGGGGCAGTCAAACCCTCTGAAAATTAAGTTCAACCATTCCTACAGTGCATCCCTTGCTTGGGGTAGCCCAGAGCAGTGGTGGGACAAGCAGGCAGTGTGTTCCAGGTCCCTTGTTTAGTGGGATATAGAGAGACCCACCAGAGTATCGTATTTCCATATGAGCAGTAGACTGCACAAACTGCAGTTCCTTTCCTCCAGGTGCACCTGATACAGAGAGCTCCTGTTGTTGTTTTGGGTTCTTTATTTTTAGGTTCAGTAGATTTTATTGGGTTATTTTCCTACCCTGTGAACGCAGGCACCAGGTAGTCAATAACAATCGCTCCATTAAAAAGGAAAAATAAAATCTTTGGTGTTTGCTGCACGCACTTGAAACAAAAAAAAATGAAGGGGGAAAGATGAAGGGAAAAGCCGATGCCAAATGTTGTTTTACATGTCACAGAGGCTGCTGTTCTATAAACTCATGTCTTTGTAGGAGTGTGAGTAAAATGTTACCGAAGAGGTGCATTCTATCACATTCTTCTTCCATTCTTTGATATTAACACCTCTCAAAATCCAAATACTTATTTGACAGCTGCATTATCTTAAATTAACTTTTGGTTTCCAATCTGAGAACACTTTGGCCCAGACAGGACTCTCCTGAGGTTACAAACAAATCAATAGGAGGGCCAGGAATAGAAGCCAAATAGGCCTCCTGTGCTCCTTTTAGCTACCAGACCTCCTTCAGCTGAAAATCACATTGTACCTCAACCCATCGCCAGGTGAACACTGGGGGTTTAGTCCCAGAAAGAACGAGCTCCAATTCCTCCTCTCCCATCGCCTGGCAGTGCTTGGTTGGTGTTCAGCAGCTCCCTGGGCTATACCTTCCCTTAACGCTGCTGCTTCCACTGTCTCTACAAAAAGCACAGAAACCCCACCACGTCTTCTGCTCCTCAGCATTCAGCTCTGAGCACCAGTCACAACTGGTTTGTGTTCCCTGCCTGCTTCTGCCATTGAGGCTTTATTTAGGCTTGATAGTGAGCGGAACAGTCAGGTGTAAGATTTTAGGTCTCCGCTCAGACGAATTGCGCACGGTACACGCCGAGCAGCCCGAGTGTTTACAACAGCCTGTGACAGAACGTGTTACTCCTTGCAGCTTGAGGCACTGCCACGGAAATATGGCACATTGCACAGAAATTGCTCGTGCAGCAAGCTGAAAGTCGGGTTATTAGGGTGTGCTGTCGGATTAACCCACCGGCGTGCAATCCAACCTGATACCAGCAGCAAGGATTTATTACCTGCTGTGACTTCCAGTCACATCTGAGCTCACCATGAAATCACAGGGTGTGTGTTTTTGTCCGTGTGTGTGTGTGGTTGCAGTGAGGGAGAGAGCGGCCAAGCTTTACGGGAGCTGGGAGTGAGTTCCCACGGTGTGGCACTGCATCCGGAGCCCTTCGCAGTGTGCCATGGCCTGTGCTTGGGATTAAAATCTCCTCCTGTAGTGCTCAGCCTGCAAATTATTTGTGTCATGAGAAGGTACTTGAGGATGAAGGAGTTTGTGCCTCAGATACACAGGGGGACCCTGCTGAGGTTATGGAGTAACCAGGGGTAGTGGTAGGCCCCAAAGGCTTTGCCACTCAGATCACCAGCCCTGTGAATATTCAGATTACATCCTCTCTGCTAATGCGGGCACCAACTTGTTTCAAAGCTTTTGGTGTTTTGGGAAGCTCTGAACACCTGTCCAGGGGGGACTGGCCTGAGATCTCACCTGTCCAGTTTGCACTAGTCTGGCAAAGTGCCCACAACCGGCTCCGACTCAGCCACAGTTTGGTGACTGTTACTCGTTTCTTACCTGCGACTAAAGCACCAAAAAACTCCATCCTCCACTGCCAGCTAGGATCAGTTGGGATTTACCTCTTTCAGCCATGCAAATAGTTTAGGAAAAAGCAAACTGTATCTGCTTTTCCTTGCAGCTGTTTTTTTGGTGTCCCATCCCCACTTCACTCCAATCCTGTGAAATACAAAGAGTTTGTCAGGAATGTTGGGTTTTATCAGTGACCAGCCTGTAGGTAACCAGATCACCATTGTACCTGGCAATGATGAGCAAATTTTAATGTAAATAGAAGCCAACTGATGAGGTAATTAACCAGTTATTATAGGGTGATGACTATGCACCTTCATGCTTGATGTACTTTTAATATGTCCCTGTTTGGGACTTGTAAAATACTTAAGAGGTTCTGAGGGTTCAGGCTTTTCTTTCTTTGTTTGTTTCTCAATTTTTTACACATTCTGTGTTTCTGTCTTTGAACCCTGTGACATGAAAGCTGTAAGGTTACATATGAGACTTAGAAATAGATTTGACTCATGCAAATTCCTTGGAGGAGACAGAGGACTGCAGCCCACACCAGTGACCATTGCGGCCTGAGCTACCCTCAGTGGAGCAAAGAGTGTCTTGGATTAATTCAGAGACAGTTAAGAGACACTATAATTTTAATCTTCGATTTAGCAAAAGATTTAAGCTGCTGCCGGAACAGGACTTCAATACTTTAATTTAAATCTGAGCATGAATGTTCTTGAAGTAAGTGGAGCTGTTGCTGTGCTCAAGCTAAGCATGTGCTTAACTTAGTATTGCTGGATCAGCTGGGAGCATCTAAAAGACTGCCCCTTCTTAGACTCTGGATTCATAACAGGAATAATCTTAATTTCTGTAACCTGTACCTTGTTGAGATTCTAGTGCCCCTCTCTAACAGTCTTGGGGAATCAATAACTTCCTATTTCTTCTGAATATTTTTCCTGTGTTTAAGACTGTGCTTGTTGCTACAAGAGCCTTTTTCCTCCTCCTTTGGATGTCCCTTCCCAGCTGGTAATTTATTATTATTTTAAATCAGTACACACATAAACATTGCTATTTTAATTAGGGAGAAGCAAACAGAAGTCACAGGCTATAAGGCTCTCCAAGTATGCCTGCTACTCTCACATTTTAATTATTTATTGGAGTAAATAAAATTAAATATTTTCATAGCAATCCAGAACAGGATTTGAAGTAATTACTCTGTCAAATTCATCAAAAATTCTCTCATCAAAATAAAAACCTTGATGTTACTGAATAATTTATAGTACAAATACACAGAAATTGTAAAGTATTATAAATAGAAAACTGCAGGGTAAGTGAACATGAATTAGTTAAGGGTTATGTTTCTGAAAGAGCCTGTCATAAGCTGTATAAATTTTTAATAAGTGTTTTTGAGGCCTAATTTTCAGTGTACAGTATATACCAACAACTACAGGAAACAACCCGAAAATGGTGATTTAGAAACACAGCTGTTTATGATAGAGGCCAGATTGCGGCTCCTCTTCCTGGGCCTTTCTCTCATACAATTTGAACTAATGATGTTTGCCACTGAATGCCGATGGCTTAACATGAATCATCTGCCTAAATAGCAAATACATTAAGTAAACCTAATCTCTATTATTATCTATGAATACCAAATGCTGGGACAATATCCAGCCTATTAAACCCCAACTGCTCAGTGAGGCATCCCTACGCCAGTGCCTTAACACCAGCTTGCCTGTGCTCGGTCTTTGCTCTGGTTTCTGGTGTGACTGAGGATCTTCCCTCCTTGTGCAGGAGCTGCAAGGGGCCCTTGGTGTTCCTGGCACCCACAGGGCCTGATCCTGCAAGCTGCCCTCTTCCCATCTTGTGTAAAAGGAGCTGGAAGTGCTCAGCACCTTGCAGGTTGATGGTAACATTTTCATTAGGTCTTTTAATGTTTCAGGTGACTCTCCATGTTGTAGATAACCAAGGATGTGTCAGAGCAAAACCTCTGGTCTCAAGTCCCCTGACTTCACTTCTTCTCTTTCTAGTTCTGGATCAAAATTCTCTGCTAAAAGTTCTCCCATTAAACAAATTATCCCGAGGTCTGGACCTACCCACGCTAGCGATGTTGTTTTTTGTGGATCTGAGACGGATGCAAATATCAACAGCCTTGTAAAAAAACTACCACTGCCAGCTCATGGTAGACTCGAAAAGCAAAACTTCCTCCTTCCCAGCCACATGAAACTTGAGATTTATGGTGGGATCTGGATCTAAGGCAGCAAAGGAAACCTGCTGCAGCTCCACTGATGCTGGGGGAGTTCTGGATGCAGTGGTGTAAGGCTGAGGTAATGCCACAGGAGTCAGTGGATTTGTTATGAATCACTCTCATCGTAATGAAGCCTAGAAGTCATTTTTTTCACTTATTTGTTACAAAGGATGTTAGGCAAATTGTGCTTCTCTGCTTAAAAGTGGATCAGGAGTTAAAGAAAATAGATTTGGTGCCATTTGCTGCTTACTGTATTGTAAGAGGGATCAGTTAAGGGAAGGTTTTTTCTTTGCCTCTCTTGTAGCATATCACCGTTTTGGTAGGCATGTCAGTTCAGATCATATCTGGCTAAAACTTTGGGGTTTGAGAGCCAGTAAGAAATATGCACTTTTTTGATCAATACGTGTTACAGAAATAGACACAGGTAATGATTTTCAGACAGCTAAGCCAAGGAAGCTTTATCAGATGTAGAATATGCTATCTCATTTCATGCATGCATCTACCTCTGGCAAGGTTCTTTCTATTTCTGGAACCTAAAGGGCCTCACCAATGTAGTTCTGCTTGTAAATCTCTGCTACATCAGAAAGGTCAATATACAAGATGCAGAGTAGGCACAGAATGACAGGAAGTGGGAGCCCGATTGAAACAAGTTAAAAATTGCAATCCTTTTCTGCTTGAAAATGAAAATCCGTGTACAGAACTCATGGGAACAGCTGGGGAGTATTCAGGAAGCTTTGGAAAGCTTTGGCTCACACAAACTTAAATGTAGCCTAGATTTTGCTTTGCTTCTCTGCACGAGGTGAAAAGCACCCAGCTTGGATCAAGTACAGGACAAATCTATTGACTACAGAGTAGACATAGGAATTTATTGCTGTTCTGTTTCTCTTCCCATTCATCAGCCAAGATTTTCCTAACTGGCTACATTAACAGTGCCACCAAGCATTTTGTGGAGGTTTTAAGTGACTCAGGGATTTAGGCTTTAGTATAATTGCTGTCTGGCTCTGTGCTCTGCAACCTGAATAATGTGGGGAACATTTGCCTAGTACCCCAAAGATTACATTGCTTTACATCACATTGTCGGCAAAGAAGTTTTTTATGGCTATTTAATTAAAGAGAAGCCATTTGATCATGTAACACTTATGTTTTTTTCCTTTAGCAAAGCTTCCTCTTCTTATAAATCCAGGCTATCAAAGTCTGCCAGGAGCACAGAGGTGGAACCTTCCACGTATTTATTCACCAGGTCCTTCCTTTCTTTCTGTTTAATAATTGATAGGCACAATCGTTCCTCCTACTTCTTCACTGTAGTCAATAGCGTGTCATCCTCTGCTGTCATCTCAGGTCACCTTCCTGAACTGCTCGGGTTTAGGAGTCAAGTCTGGTACAGGCAAGTTAAAACTTTTGATAGTAGAAAGGGATATTCATTTAATATGCTGGTTGCTAATCATTATCAGCCCATTTTAAAATGAGAAAGTGGCTCGTATAGGGAATCGCTTAATTTCCCTAAGCACATTTGGGTCTCACTTGCTTTAAAGACGTGCTCTTAGCTTGATTTTTCTCTTTGGGTTTGGGGTCTTTAACATTTCCTCTTCTGTTGCTTGTGGTTTCATTGTAACATTATTCTTACTGCTTTTCCTCTTCCATCTATTTCGCTTTCTACTCCACAAGGATATTGTAGTTTTTTTGGACGTCAAATGGAACGACAAAGGGAAAAAATCCCCACAATTCTTTTTTCAAACTATGAATAGTCTTCCTTTAAAAAAAAAAAAAAGTTCTGGTTCATCTGTAGCCAAGTTTATTGGAAATGACAGCTCAAAAGTTCAGTGAGTGAGTGAAGTTCCTAGAGATCAGAAGGCCTCTGCTGTTTCTACTGTTTCCAGGCCTCAATACAAGGGCACCTTTTGGAAGTTTCAAGGTCAGCTGTAGGTCTATTATTATGTTGAATGGAAAGGAAATAATTTTGCACTTGTATCCAACTTCTTGTCATCTTTCTCCTTACCCTACTTGGCTTCTTTGTAGTACTTGAAGGCCCCGGCTCCATCTCTTTTGGCCATTGTGAATGGTTTGATTGGTGTTGGCCATGTTATCCCTTCTTTCCTCTTTCTAAAAAGCAAATGATCATGTTGCATTGAAGAAACCATTATTGCCATCAAACAATCTGCCTTAATTTTCAACTTCTCTGAAAGTTTCAACTCCTCATCAACATTTCAGAAGGAAGTAACTGTGTTGGTTTTCAGTAACTCTGAGGAATCCTAGCAGTTCTGATCCACACTTTGGATAAGTTATGGCACAGAGACCACTATGGACAAAGGATGTACTGGTCTTTTACTTTGATTTTTTCCACTTTGCTGCTTCGGGGTTTTTTTTGAAGCATTTGTTCAAGTCCCCTGAAGCGAAGGCAGGGACATGAATCTGTACAAAGTTCCATTAGCCAACCACCTCTCCTAACCAGCAACATGGAGCACTATGGGATCAAAATTGTGTATGTTATGCCCAGAATTGTAGCTTTGTCTTCCGAGGAAGGACTCAGGTTGGTGTGTTGGAATCAAGCATTTGCCACCCACAGATATTTTTTCTCAAACATCTCTTGGCAGCTTTTCCTTCTTCTGTGCCCAGGAGAATATTGCTGTAGTTGGTACATTAGTCTGGCTCAGCCCTGTCTGACAGAAACACAACACCAATTCAGCAACGTGCTCCTTGCCCTCCCTTCCTTTTCCTGATTCACAGCAAAGATAAACGGGACACCAGAACTTGTCCCTCTGAGTTATTATTTCTGCCAGTGTCTGGTTCTGCACCAGGGCTCACTTTACTTACTTTAAATGTAAGTGCTGTTAGGCTCTAAAGCACCTTCTGTGTTTTGCTTGGCACACGGAGCATTTTCTTTACCACTTAGGGTTGTATATGGTCACTGAGACTGAATGTGGGACCACAGAGCACCTTCAGCTCTTAACTCTGATTATCCCCTTGGCTTCTATGGAATTACTCCTGATTGACACCAGTGTAACATGGATAAGGACTGGAGCCTTCTCTCATCCCCAAACCACTGGAATGATTCTCTCTTCAGAGCTTACACAGTGGTTTTCATACATTACACCTAAAATGCAGATCACATTAGTCTGAAAATCCCTAAAGCTAAAGGCACAGTTCAAGCCTGAGGGGTTTTATTCACAGGTCAAAGGGAGCAATGGAGAAAAGGATATAAACAGAGAGAAGGAGCTCTGTGAGGGACTGGCCTGGCAGTAGCATTTGTCTCGAGTGAAATGATGGGAGGTGCCTTTGGGCAGCTTTGGTGGTAGATGCTTCTGACTCCCTGCAACTTTTATGTGGCAGCACCTGATCTCGGGCACCGTGGTGTCATATGGAATTTGCTATTCAGAAAGATAGGAGAAGGCTCTACAATTTTCCTAAGAAGGAATAATAGCACAAGCTCAGACTGGTGGGGGAGTTTACTGCCTGCTCCTGACCTGCCCAGAGTGCTTTGGCAGGTGTGAGGAAGTCGCATTAGCTCCCAGCTACATATCAAGCAGATTTTCAAAGAGCTTTTGACGACTTATAAAACAGACCATGGTTTGGGGGCTGAGTATTTATCTGAGCAGCTGTCTCCCTCTGTACAGGCCTAAGCACTGTTTGACATCATCTAAAGCTGTTTTATCGGCCATTCCAAAACAAACACAGCGCAAATAGGCTTAACACCTTTGGAAGGCAACTGCTTGGTTATTGTGTGGAATTCATTTTGGGCTGGGGATCTGTAAAGCTGAGTCAATATGCTGATTTGGATCTAAGCCACAAGCTTACCTTCTAACCTGCACTTTTTCCTTCTTCTACTAGAGCTTTTTGTCAAACCACATATTGTTGTGCCTTTATTGTCAACTGCCCTGCCTGAATACATTTGCATGATAAATACTAAGGGTTCTTGCTTTGATTTGACACTACCTAGGAAAGAGCTAGAAATAAAACCTGCACTTCTTTGCCCGCTCTTCTTGCTTTACAGAGGGATGCTCTTGGGCTGCTGACTTGAAGATCTGGAGCTCTTTCGCATCCTTAGAATCCACTGTCTTTTCTGGAAGGACTGACCATTGGGCAGCTACATGGTTTTCCCCTGGAGAATCCAGGAAGGTTTTACTGAGCAGTAGCTTCTCTCCAAGTCCTCCTTGTCTGTTGAGCAGTTGCTGCTGAAGTCCTGCTGGGTGCTGATGATACCAGGGGCTCTGATGTCTTCAGCTTATCAATATCCTGCATTTAGCTGCCACCACTTTTACAGCAGCCTGTGCAGTGACTGAGAGGATTGATTCAGGAATGAAGGTTGTCTGGCTGAAGATCTGCTCAGGTCAGACAGATACTTACAGGAAGGAGGAAATGTTTGGTGAACTGGAAGCAGAAGTCATCAAGTGTAGTTGAATCCTTCCTGCCTGCTTGCTACTCTCATGATTTTAAATCTGGTGACCTGAAGTATCCCAGTTTCCTTTTTTAGGGTCTTCCTAGGTAGAATTTTCTATATGAGTTTACGGGTGGTGTCAAGACATTTTTTTCTTATGTAGTGTGGTCACTGCTTGTGTTTTGGAGTGGCTGTGATGCTTTGAAGGATTTAAACTTAGCATAAAAACCTTGAGACTCTTCAGACATAACTCTTCATCTCAAAAGTCAGGTGGATATTTAGAAGGTGCTTGTTTGTTTTGCTGCTTTAATTTAGTAGGGTTTTCTCATGGCGTGGCCTGATCCTGCTTTGAGCTGGCAGCTGGGCAGGAGAGGCATTGTGAGAGTCCCTTGGTGTGTTCATTCTGCTCTGTTTCCCTCGTAAGAGTCCTAGTATTTCTTTATCACTCTGGGAAAACAAGAGCAATATTCTGGTGTTATTTCCTCAGGAAAAAAAAGTGAACTGCCTGGGTTCCTTGGGACAAAATTCAAGGAAGAGGAGAAAGATTTTGAATACTTAACAGCTGGAATACTGGAAAATAAACCTGTGCCAAAGCTGTGTGACTCTGCACAAAAACCAGTCATCTGAAAAAACAGCCTCTGGAAACAGAGTGCTCCATAAAAGGGACACATCCCCCAACTTTACAGAAGTCTCTGACAGTGTCACATTATAGAAAGAGGGACCTGTCAATTTGTCTGTTGGATAGGTAAGGTCCTCCATTCCTAGGTCATCTTAGTACTTCAGGATCTTTTACACTTTTTATGTTCAGGGGGCCAGATTTACACAACAGAATATGACTGATAAAATCAAGAGAATGTAACAACCTTCCTGACTAAAATAATCTCCATGCAGTCTTGGCTTGCATTTCTTCTAAAGTGACTTTTGCTTCCATTTTGCAAGGTGCAGCAGCATCCCCCAAAACGGAGCACAAACACATGCAGCAGGATAGATATGTGACCCCTTCACCTTGTGTTCCCACATGGCAGCACTTAGAGTTGCCACAATGCCACTGCACTGGCTCTTATAAATGATTCTCCCACCCCACACTGTGATTAAGTATTGCTGTTATAAACCAGGTACCTCTCGTGTTAATAACAACATCTGTTAACTAACAAATTGCTCATTAACCAAGAGTAACGGTGAATTTCACCAGATTACAGCTCTGCAGGTCTTTTATGAAAGAGCTACCAACAAGCTCTTGTGCCTTTTGTCTCTAAAGATTCAAAGTATTTTTTCCTTTTAGTGCTGATTTTCTTAAAGCAAGGGTTATCCCATACACTTTATCTAAAAGCACTGTAAGAAGATATTCAGAAAGAACAGGTATGTTCCCTTACTATTTTACGGAATAAAATGTCTTTTCTATAAGTCATCTTTGAAGGGATTCCCGAACAATACACCAAAACTCAGCTATAAACACACTGCTATCATATAATAGACCCTGTACTTTACAATACCTACAGGGAATCACTTTTTAAAGTCTATAACATACCCTAGATTTTTTATATGATTGAATCATATAAAAATAAAAATTGATAAAAAATAGTAATAAATCTGGATTTTATATCATGCACTGAGCAAAGTCTAAATTAAACTACTGTATTAAACCTCCTATGAAGTAGACCTAATTAATTAAAAAGACCAGGGTTAAGCATTTTAGCCATCAATCTCTTAGCTTAAGTGGGGGATGAGGTGCATATGGTAGCTTACTGAGGAAGAAAAATGAAAGACCTGTTCTCTCCAGACTCACATTGACATGATCTAGGGGAGGTTAAATATGAGCTGCTATTCCCAGGGAGACTTCTCCTACAGTTCCTCCAGCACAATGACTTTCCCAAAGCCCTCAGCAGGTTGGAGTGTGTCACTTATCTCCCGTTTCCAGAACAGCGAGTGGAACAAAGCGGGCTGGCAGCGCCTCTGGAGGACTCAGACGGAGATGGAAATGTCAGTGGCACCACAGCAGAGGGAATTCTCTGGGAGTTCACACCATCGCTGATGCAACAGAGTTTGCCAACACTCCCAGGAAGGAAAAGGAGAGGCCAGTGTTTGCTTTTGAATCCAGAGACTCATCCTAGCTGTAGGAGCATCACTCTTGTGTGCTGGGCCTGAGGGCGATACTCAAATTGGGAGAGGAGCAGGACTGGAGGGAGTCAGCAGTGCCCTGTTTTGGAAGACAACCTCAGCAGGAAGGCAGCCCAGTGACTTGATGGATGGTTTCAGTTTCCAAATTGTCAGTGCATTTACAAGAAGTTATCAGCTCATTGGAAACTGCTTGCTGAAAATTTTCCATTCCATCCTCCCTCATCACATTCCCTCCGACTCTGGACTTTTTGGTCAAAAGAGGTTTGCGAAAAAATTAATATTATTTTTGTCGCAAGTTCCCTGTTTTTCATGGAATGAGTGAATGCCCAAGAGATGAAACTTCTGGGAGCTGGCGTCCTTACGGAATGAGTCGACTCAAATGGCTGATCCAGCAGAAAAACATTCATTTATGTTGCAAGTCAGCCTGATGCCTGAGCTCTCCAGTGACCATGTGGGGAATAAATCCAGCAGGGAAGGGACACACAGAGGCACGTGGCTGTGGTGGGATCTCCCTTTTGGCAGGGGCTTTCCAGTCAACCAGCTTGCTGTAATGTGAAGATGCAACCTTAGGAGTAGCAAAAAGATCCCCCCCACCAAGCCCAGGAATTAAGCTTGTTTGCAGGCTCTTGAGACAGCAGATTATTTGTGGTTGGAGATGCACTTCAGAGTTCAAGTGGCATTGGGAGCACTTGGCATAATGTGCAGCCCACTTGAGCCGTGCTAGTGGATGTCAGCAGCTGCTGGGAATCCTGTGGAGCCTCTTAGTAGAGGAAAGCTTAAACCTTGAAGTTCTTGCTCGTTATTTCTTATTCAAGCAAACCCTTCATTCTGTAGAGAGAGTGAAACTAAAAAGGACCTTGAGTCTTGGCCTCTTATAAAAAACAAGTTTACAGGCACCTGGCTCTCAGAGATCCCTTAAAAGAAATTGTTCTGTAATAGGTGCTCCTTCAGACTCGGGTTTTACCCCGTAATTGTTATGGATCTAACATCTTAAAATCAGGACTTTGTAAAGGGAATTCTAGGTACATCAGCTAGAATGGAGAAGGTGGGAAAAATGTCTCATCTCAATAAATAGAAATAGGCTTTCTTGAGCATCATTCAATCCATCTAAAATCTTAATTGTGTCGTGTCAGGGCATCTTTCTCTTCTTTGTCTGCACAGGAAACCAAGAGTGACTGTTCCCAGCTTTGGGGAACACTGCACACAATGAAAGCTGGCAGACCTATGTGGCAAGGACTTGAGCTGCCATTTTTGAAAATATCATAAACTTTTGAAGTGACTTCAGCACGCAGAAAATGCATTTCTCTGGAAATAGCGCATGTAAGTCTCCTTTTAGTGTTACATAACTTCACTGCTTAGGTATCCTGGTGAATAAAAAAATAAAAATGTTACCACTGCAGCACTGGTCTTCGACATTTATAAACAATGAAGCCAGAAGAGAGAGATCAACAGAACAGGCTAAAAATGTACCTTAATGCGCCTGCAGGGACCTCTACAAAAAGTCACCAAGATAAGGGAGTTTTGACATGACACAGTGAGCCATGAAGGAGCTACTTTAAAAAGCAACAATACATTTGAATATTCAGACCAAGCACTGAGCAGTAAGTCAAAAAGAAACTACCAACCTCAAATCTTCTGCAGCTTAGAGCTAATTAGACTTATGCCTCAGAATGCCCAAGCCTCGTGCGATGTGGCAATGGTTATGATAATTACATTTTCACTCTGTGTTGGGCTGTGAGTTATATGTGTATTGCCTGTAAATGCTAATGGAAGCTGTGTATGTAAATCCCCTCCTCAACGAGGCGAGATTATGCCCTGATGTACCTTAAGTAGCATGTAAATGCAGCAAGTGGGGTGGCAGCTACTCCAGACTGGAAAATGAAGGGCTTTGCAACCTTTAAAGGCAGGTGATAGCTGTGTGGACCGGCTGCTTACTGGGACAGGTGGGAAGGGTCGGCCTGGAAACCTGGAATTCCCAGTGATCGTGTTGATTTTCTAAGCATCTATTTGCCATCAAACATTACCAGTGGTAATGATACAAACCCTATATCACTTTTCTGTATGTATTAAGGACTCTTTATAGGCACATCCAACACATCTCTGAGCTATCTGATGTGTGACAGGACGGCAGAAGGTTAGGCCCACTGTATGTGATGTATTGATGCCAGTCATGTCACCTGGGCTGCAAAAAGCTGGTTTCTGATTGCATTCTGATTGCATGACCGTTCCTCCCTCTCAGCAACTTACTTGCTACCTGAAGACTAACTAAAGTGGTCTTTTAGTGCCTAACCAGCCTGCTGTGCCCATAATGAGGTAAATATTACATATAAATGAGATCATGAAGGGACATTCCTCCTCTGTCCTGCGAGCTGGTGGCTGTAGGACTGTAGGACACATTGTATTAGTTCTGTTGTGCCCTGACTCGTTCCTTGATATACAGTGTCTCCAGGTCCTTGCTGCCGGAGGCTTTGGGCATGGCTCTGCTGCAGTCACACTCCTGAGAACAACGCAGGAAATTAGCCCTTCCACTTTCCCAGTGCATCAGCAGCTTTCCCGCGGCGTGTGCGCCCACACTCCTCCAAACACACACAGGTCCAACCTGCAGAGGAGCAGGTCTGGACCCAGATGAGCCTGAACACCTCACTGCTTTTCAGCAGCAACCTGCGCCAAAGTAACCAAGAAAGAGCAGCTCCTGGGGCAGGCAGGGGAGAAATTCCCTATGTTGAAGGGAGTCCCCACGTCAAGGACCCAAATCAGACCCGTGTCAGTTTGTCACACCATCCTCTGCAGCATTTGAGGGCTCCTAAACTTTCTAAGCTTTTCCTGGCATCTGGCCTCGAATGGCAGAGCCAGAGCAGGGTGGGAAGTTTGGGGTCACTCTGTGTCTGTGATCACCCCTGAGCTGATGGCTGGGGTTTGGTCTCCGCTCCTGCTAAATGTTCTCTGTTAGGGCAAGCCCACTGACCTCAGAAATGCAGCTTTTTGTGTGCTTAGAATGAGTTTGAGGGGTGTCAGGCTCAGAGCCTGATTAAAAATAAATAACAGCAAACCACACATGGGAGATTTCATGACCTGGATAAGGACTTTCCTGCAGACCCCCAGCTCTGTGATGTTTGGACTGAAGCAACACAGGAGGGCAGAGGCTGGATTTTCATTTGGATAGTGTCCCTCACACAAAGAATGGCACAAATGAACTCCAAGGTGAGTGGTCTTGAGCAGCTCTTGAGCAGCAACGTCTCCCATTCTGCCCCTTTCTTTGTATTACTCTGTTCTTATTCTAAGCATTTATTTACTGATTATGAGGAAAAACACACGACCTCACAGGACCCCCAGCAGGTGCTCACAGCCTCCATGGGCTCCCAGAACAACCATGGTATTCTCTCCCTGCCTTATTATAGTCCTTTCTCGAATGTGGGAATGTAGAGTTCAGACCTGCTGGAGTATTTGGGGGGATTGCAAGATATAAATAAGCCAGCTGGGGCTTCAACCCACCAGCTCAGCAACATTATATCGTGCTAGTCTTTGTTTTCACTGTATCACCTATTTTTCGGACCAGCGGTATAACCAAGTTGTAAACGGCACACCTTACAAATCAGTCTATCCTGACGTTGCTGGAGCGTTCATTACAAGCTGTAAAAAAACACCGGCAAGGAAGGTTTCAGTTCTGCAGCCCAATTTTCCATTGCAATAACCCAATTAACTGGTGTGTGTTTGTTTTACAAAGCTCTAAGCTACAATAAACCATGCCGATACACAGGCTGCAGAGAGCTTCGTAATTAGGACAAGGTGTACAAATTAAACCACTCTTTTTAAACTTCAAACCAGCTAACTTCTGACATACTGTACTGCTGGGGCTTCTGGGACTAAACCCAATTAACATCTTAGTATTTTATAAGCATCGTTTTAATTGCATTTGTATGCAATCTTCTCTCCAAGAGCCTTTCAAGGTGCTAGCCCTCGTTCAGATTTTATTACTTTAGTGATTTAAATCTCCTCTATCTGTGCTTCCCGTTAGTAATGACTAGTGCAGCTTCAAATGCCGGCCCAACATAAAACTGAGCTCTCCAAAGAATTATACTTTAAAACAGTTACATTTAACTTTATTATTACATTTTTAATTTTTTTTTCTCCCTCTGTTTGAACATTATGCCTTGAACCACTTTATCAAGCTGTCAGTGCAGTAAGTGCTGGAAAAGTGAACGTTTTACTCCTTGGTGACTTGCTCTGGCACAGCCTCTTGGCCTGCACATGACTCAGTTTGTGCCGCATGATATTGTCTCAGAAAAAGAGCTTTTCTAGGAGCAGCCTAATGACTTGCATGTCCATGGATTTTCAAGATGTGGGAGGTGGTGGGGAGGTTTAACTCTATGAGCAACAGCCAAGCCAATCCCTCAGGCTGAGCTGCTTTTGGGTTTTTAAGGTCAAGGTCTACCCTCCTTCCTTGCCTGTCGGAGGCGAGTCCTGCGAAGCTTTACTCGTTTGAGTAGTTTTACTCACTGTAGTGGGATTGCTCAAGTTTGGATGAACTGGGCCTCGATGGGAGCAGTGGAACATTCCGTGGAAAATCTGATGCACTCTAAGGAATGTCAATTCCCATCACTATAATTTCTCTCTGTATAAAATCCTCACAAGTGCTCTGTTTTTCTTTATGCATCTGCTTCTTTGGAAAATGACCTGCATTTCAAAGATCAAGTAGGATTTGAAGAGAGCTGCAGAGGCAATAAGGAGTATAATGGAACTCCCTCAGCCCAATTAATAAAATAATATATAAAAAGGGTTCTGAGATTCTTCTTCCAGCACATTATTATACTGTTTCACGTTTTTCAAAGACGGAAAAAAACCCCAGGAATGTGCTGGATCTTATTGAAATTATGAAATGAATAAAATATTTATTTTAAAACACTGGCAGCCACGCTCAAAATATTTTCCTCTTTGCAAAATGCAACTTGGGGTGAATATAGGCTAATGTTGCTCTCATTTAGGATTTCTGCTACATGGATACAAATATTGGGTCTTAAAAATGCAGGAGGTTCCTCCTGAAATATTTTGAACCTTTTCACTTGATTGAGTGTCTTGTCAAACAAAACTGGCAGCAGATCTCTTGGAACTGCCTGAATCTATGCAGATACGATTTCTATCATGCCCTTATTATGTGTAGTCCATAATAAGGAGGAGCATGTATAAATCATTTCTGGCTGGCACTTAGGATGCAATACTCAAAGGAGAAAGACATTTCTGTCTTCAAATGTCTAGCAATTTCTGATATTATACAGTGAGCCTCCCCAGAACCATACAATCCTCAATTCCATGCAGCTCTCTCATGAAAGAATGAGACTTTCATATCTTTCCTTGCGAGAGCCACCAGCGAGATAAGAATCCTGCGGCTCCGGCGTGCGCTGTGCTCCAGCCAGGGTGGCTCTATTGAACTTCCATTTGCAAAGCCCTCGCTCACAGAATTGCACAGAGATGAAGGATTTCGCCTCTATCCTTCCTATACACAATTATCTGTGAGTAAGCATTACCTTACAGGGAGTAGATTATATAGTTATATGTTATAGGAACGCATTTCCCAGGGAACGCTCTTCTGTGTGCACACCTATAATGTGCACTAAAATAAACACAGCCATTGCAGAAATGTGTTTGTGTTTTCTCGGCAGTGATAATCCAGCCCAGCTTTGGCGTTGTAAAAGGTGATGGAGTATTAAATGATGGATGATCCGAAAAGTTCTAACAAATCACGCCTTCCGCAGAAACAGAAATGCAGAAAGCTGCTCAAAACTAAAGAAACCATTTTAAGAAAATAGCATAAAGAGTTGTACTTTATCTTCTCTCTAGTACTGAATATATAGGTATTTTACACTTCAACTCTTTAAAAAATATCTTTCTGCAACATGTTCCAAAAAATCCCCAGACTTTTTCCAGAATCCTTTTTCAAGTTTCTCTTTCTATTTTTTTTTTTTTAAATAGGAATTTCCTAGAAGAAAAGATGGGATTTTGAAAAGAAATTTTAAAATAATTTGAATCATTCTGATCAAATCTTTAATAACAGTATCAGCAGAAATAGGCACAGGGAATGCCAAAGAAAATGGATTATGTTAATTAAGTTAACAATTTTAAATGGCAAATTTTGTTTCAGGGAGAAAAAGTGTTGCTTTTTTTTTTTTTATTAAGAGCATTTTGTGCAAAATATTTCAACAACTCTACAAAAACATAAAAGACTAGATTTTTCCTATAAAACAGTTCTTCACTGTAAGATGATGAATACCTTTATTATGATAGCTATACATAATAAAATGTTTATTTGTCAGGCTTGATACGTTTTATAACTAATTCATTTATACACAAATACATAGGTTGTAGTGGAAAGAAATCTATATTGGTATTTTACTTGATGGATACCGGTTGTTTTCTAATATGCAAACAACTGGAATTGCTCGATGAAGAGTTCAGCTGTTGGGAATCTGAAAAGCAGAGGGCATTTTAGACCAGGAGTTCAGTGTGTGGAGCTGTCAGACTTGATATCCCTGAATTTCAGGTGAATTGGAGCGCCTCGTTCCTCTGGAGGTTGTTCTAAAGGGGACTGAAGTCTTTTGGGAACCAAGCCCTAGGGAATAAGGGGCAGAGAGCAGAAGAATATTTTATGCAAAAGAACCGTCTGTCGAGATTGGAATAGAAAATTACACTTCTTTAATGACAAGCTTTTTGTAAAATACGGGGAGCCATAGGGAAGGATATTATTCTGTGTTCTTTCTTTCTGTGCCGTGCAAAATAAGAGGTGTCACAGTGAGTTATCATGTGCAGTGACCACTAATGCTCCTGTTTAGTGTACAATTGCCTGCCACATTACACGCAATCACACGTGTCGTTATTATATTAGCTGGGTTTATATACTGCTCACCTGACTTCACCTAGCAGGGCTTGCCTAATTACAGTAAAAGAAACAAGATCTTTTGGCTAAAGGAGGTTCCTTGTAAATTTGATTTTTCCCTGCTTAAAATCATGGGACCTCAGGAAAAAAAAAAACAAACAACAAAATGAACAAACCAAACCAAAACAAACTAAGAAAAAAACCCAAACCCAACTTGGTTAAAATTAACACTTTCTTCAAAACCTGCCAGAGGTCAGATCCAACACGCATTCGTGCCAGTCTGGTGGATGCTGGATTAGGCCCTGACCTCCTTTGCCTCCCTTGCAGGGTCAGCAGATAGAGTTATGTTTGCGCAAACCAAAGGAAAGCTGCGAGTTCCACAGCAAAGCTCTGGTTATCGGGGTGTTGCATAGCTCTGAGTGCAATTTTGATAGCACAGCAATAAATAAATATGAGCAAATTAATTTGCAGTAATTGACAGAACAATTAGCAAAGCTGCAGTTGCAGTCTTTATTCCTGGTGGCAACAGAACCCAAAGTCACTTTTAGATCTCAGGTTTAATTTGCAACTAAAGAGAGACTCCTTTGTGTGCAGGCTAAGGCGATTTTCTGGGAAGTCACTAAGATGCAGTAAATGTGGAACCCAGTAACACCACTTCTAGAGCTCCTTTTCAGAAAAAAACTGCACTTTCACTGCAGTAAGAAATGCCAGTAAGGGGCATTCTGGGATTTGTGCTGCAGTTCAGGCTTCGTGGGACAACAGGAAAAGCAGAAATGAGCTTGGTGATGCAATACTTGCTGGGAATCAATATTCAGCTCCTGCTGTGCACACTGTGAGTGAGTGCTGATGGCAGCTCCCTGACCTGGCCCACCACACCCTGTGCCGCCCAGTGGGATCCACAAAGCCCCACCCCAACCTGGGAGAGACGGAGCCACCCCAGCTGCCCCTCATGAACAAGCACTCGCTGTAGGAAGCGTGAAGGAATCTCTTCCCACCGAGCATAGGGCTTTATCAGACTTTTAAACACCAGGAACGCCGCATGTGAAATGTATTGGAAAATGCCAGGAAGCAGAAATCCAGAGCAATTGATGTTTTCAGTCCTGTTTCCCCCAGAATTAAATGTGGTTGGCAATTTCCACACTGCAAAGGAACCGGTCATGGTTCAGTTCTGTGGCAATGGTGCTTTCACCATAGCCCAGGTATGCTGGAGCTCAGTCTCATTTCTCCTGTGAACAAGTAATGCATGTGAGGACACTGACTTTCCAAGATCAGCTATGCTCTCTGCTCAGCAAATGTCAGATGCAGCTCTGGCAGTGTTGTTACTGCAGCATTTCAGGATTATCTTCAGAAGGCAGCTGAGGAAAGGGACAGGCAAAATGTTGGGCAGGAATGGGAGGTACAGAGGAGGTGAAAAGCCTGACTGTGGTGACCTGAAAGGTGTCGGGGAGAAGCAGCAATGGCCAGTGGATTCTATTGCCTAGCAAGGAGTCCTTACCTGCATTTTTCCCAAGTCTCTGTTGTCTGGTCCTCTGGCTCCTGCTGTGTAGCTCTGGCTTAGCAGCAGAGCAGTGTCTCAGCCAAGTGCCCTGGCTCCCCGAGGTGTTGACTGGTTTGTGTTTCCAAGTGTTACTTTAAGAAACCCAGAGAAGCTGAAGTGTGAAAGTTTTATGTTACATGAGAGAAGAGGTCGGCAGGCATCTCGGTTAGGAAAGCAACACTGAGTGTGTTTTATTTCTAAGGCTGATGGTGAGACCTTCAGAGCCCCTCTTGCAGCAGGGAACTTTGACCTGGGGTTCTTCAAGAAGAGAACAGGGGAGATGAAAATGTGAATTTTCAGTTTGCTGCAAAATTTTGAGTTTCCAAGGGTCAAGATGGACTTTGCAAAGGTGTTTTCATCCAGTGCTCTGGAGATGCTGCGTCACAAGGTGGGTAACCCATCCCTTCCACCTCAGTATTGTGCTAACACCCTTGGAAGAGGGCGCTGGCCACATCAGCTTTACCCAAACTCCTTCATTTAAGGTGAGGAATGATACAAGAAAGAGTGTTAGATTCAAGTGTCTTTGGTGGCTAATACTTGGCTTGGAAACAGCCCCCCGATAAAGCTGCCTGCAGCCAGGGCGCTCTGCTCCAGGTTGTGGGTTTGATCCCTGTATGGGCCATTCACTTAAGAGTTGGACTCCATGATCCCTGTGGATCCTTTTCAGCTCAGAATATTCTGATTCTGTGAACTGTCAAAGGTACTTCCACATCCCTCTCCCTGCAATGCTTAGGTACCATCTCTGAGGTACCACCTTTACTCTTGGCAGGAGCGTCGGAGAGAAGAACCAGAGTGTGAAAGAGGTGGCACCACCTGTACCATTGTTTCATGGTTATTTTTTCTTTTAAATGTAGCTCTAATTTTTGAGGCAAGTCTTTGCAAAACAGCAATTCAGTATTTTGAATACCTAACAGTGCCTTGGTGGCTCTTCTCCAAGCTTAGTAGGTTCTTCAGCTTGGGGAGCTTCCTTTTGGTGAAATTCTCCCTCCCTCCCACCATATTCTCTTCAACATCTGCCTGGATTGCAAAATACTCAGTTGAATTCACACTGGGCCCAATCCAACACCCACCAACTCGCCAAAGAACCAACCACCTCTCCATCCTCCCTGGGGATGGCTCAGCTCTTGTTTAAAAGGACTGTCAGGTCAGTCCATCACCTTGTTCCTGTGGAGGGCACAGCTCGTTTGCGGGACAATGGAATCTGAGAAAAATGTTGCACAAAAGCAAGAGGTTTTTTCCCCTTCTAATAAATTCCTACTCTGGCATTTCTTACCCTCCCTCTTCTGCATCTTGCGCTGGGCACTGGTTACAGAAACCTCCTGAACCAGACGGCCCCGGCTCTGCCCCGTCTGGTGTCTCCTGCTCGCCTAAAGCCGCTTGGGGAGGCAGCAACAGCAAGAAAAGGAAAACGTGAGAGCGATCTGTCCTGCAATGAAGCATCTCGGTCAGGGCCGCGGGTGCTGGAGCCGAGCTGGGACACGGGATGCGACACATCTGGGACAGGGGCTGGGACACGGGCTGGGACTCGGGCTGGGACACGGACTGGGACAGGGGTTGGGACAGGGGCTGGGACACGGACTGGGACACGAACTGGGACACGGATTGGGACACGGCTGGGACACGGGTTGGGACACGGGTTGGGACACGGACTGGGACACGGATTGGGACACGGCTGGGACACGGACTGGGACACG